>BLSH010316379.1:1414767-1430577 GCA_018402905.1 Glandirana rugosa | reverse complement strand
TCGTAACCCAGGAATCGAATTCGTTGTGTGGGCACTAGATTTGATTTCTTCTGGTTTATCAGCCAACCTAAACTGTTCAGATGGTTCAGTGTAGTTTTCAGGTTCTCTTGTAATTCCCTCTCCGATTCTGCGAAAAGCAGTAAGTCGTCCAGGTAGGGGATGATGGTCACCCCTTTTAGTCTCAGGGGCTCTAGAGCTTCCGCTAACACCTTTGTGAATATCCTCGGTGATGAAGAAAGGCCGAAAGGTAGGGCCCTGAATTGGAGGTGTATTACTCCTGCTCTGTAATCTATCGCTAGGCGCAGAAATTTTTGTGATTTCTCCGCTATGGGGATATGTAAATATGCATCCCTGAGATCTATTGAACTCATGAAACAGTTGCGGGTGAGCAGGTTCTTGACTGAAAAAATTGTGTCCATCCTGAAGCTCTTGTATGTTATTGATTTGTTCAGGATTTTCAGGTTCAGAATCAACCGAAACCTTCCCGATGGTTTCCTCACCAAAAAGACGTGGGAATAACACCCCTCTCCTATCTCTTCCTCTGGGACCTGGATAATTACTCCCTGCTGCATCAGCTCCTCCAACAGGAACGTCATGGCCAGGGCCTTCTCCTGATCCCTGATTTTTGTCAAGAAAAATCGCTGCGGGGGTCTTTGAAAAAATTCCAGCTCGTACCCTTGTTTTATTATATCTAGGATAAACTGGTTTCTTGTTATCTCCCTCCAGGCTGGAAGAAACGCCTGAAGCCTTCACCCAACCGGGAGATGGTCGTCACTGCTTCTTTTCTCCTGGATCAGGAGCTCTGAACAGTACTCCCCCTCGACCCCTTCCTCTTTGAGGGGTCCAGGACCTCTTCTGTTTCTGATCCTTTTCTTTATAGGATTGTTGAAAAGGACGAAAATTTTTCCTCATCTGGAGCGGCTTTTTCTTTTGTGGAAAAGCCTTTTTCTTGTCCGCTGTTCGGTCCAGGACAGATTCTAACTCTGGCCCGAACAGAAGATCCCCTGTAAAAGGAATCCCACACAACTTAATCTTCAAGGCCGTATCCCCAGACCAAGTCTTAAGCCATACAGCCCTACGGGCTGAATTGATCAGGGCCGAGCATCTGGCTGTCATCCGAACCGACTCTGCTGAGGCGTCAGCCATGTATCTTACTCCTTTGAGTAGGGTAGGAAAGGAATCTAATAAGTCCTTCCTGGAAGTACCTGCTTCCACATGCCTTTTCAATTTTTCCAACCATGATTCCAAGTTTCTGGCCACAACTGTTGAGGCCATGGCTGGTTTTAAATTGGAAAGAGAGGAATCCCATGCCTTTTTCAGCAGGGAGTCCGTTCTCTTATCCATGGAGTCCTTAAGAACCCCCATATCTTCAAAGGCCAGGTCCGTTTTTCTTGAAACTTGTGAGAAGGCTGCGTCTATCTTGGGCCTTTTGTTCCAGACGCAGGCTTCATCCTCCTCAAATGGAAACCTTCTCCTAAGAGACTTGGAAAAGAATTGGCTCCTTTCCGGATCCCTCCATTCTTTCCTAATGGTTTCCGTGAGCACTTTGTGCACTGGAAAAACCTTTTGTTTTGTTTCTTCCAGTCCCAGATACATTTTGTCATGGATGGACAAAGGCGTTTTTTCCTCCTGAATCTCCAAGGTGGTATAAACTGCCTTCAAGAGGTCCTCCACCTCCTCTAGGGAAAGCTTGTAGCGTGACGCTCTAGCGTCCCAAGCAGTGCTTCCACCATGTCGGAGGAAACACTAAGACTGACGGCATGGTGGAAGCTGACGTTTTTAAAGGGGCGTGAATACGGCAGTGTTTCCTGTGATGAGGCGGAGCTACGCTCTCTTCATTGTGCTGTCCTGAAAGGCGAAGGAGAAAAGAAGCCTTTAATAAGCTCTCCAGCTTTTTATCTGAAGAGTCCTTCACACCTGGGCGTTATCAACAGGGCAGGTCAGGGATTTACTTAGAGATGTGACTGCTTGGTCAGCTGGTACTCCCCCCCCCCCCCCCCTTTCAAAAAGCTTTCCCCCATAGGATATATTAGAAGGAACAAACAATGTCTGGGTGCACCTAGTCAGCATGTCACCCTCTCAAGGAGAGGGTGCAAGGCGAATCCCTGAGCACCTTGTGGTATTTTAATGACCCAAGAGAGGAATACACATCCATAGGACTCTCCGCTGGAGGTAACCTGAATATGCTGCATGTACCTTACATGCAAGTACCTGGACCAGCAGCCTCTGAGATTGAGAGGCAGGTGTTCTTGGGGATTCTTCTGGCTCAGGACTCTCTGAAGCAGAAGTGTCTGTAAAAGAATCAGCCAGATCCCCTGTAGCTACCTCCTCTCCCTCATCAACCCATTCTCACACCAGAATCAGAGGGTTAGGGGAAGGAGACCTGTCACACTTCTCACCCTGTGAGGTAGAAGTGATCATACCAGCAATCCTGGTTTCTAAGCTCAGTAAGGCTGCCGACAGGTCATCTTTAGTAACAAACTGAGGAAACAGATGAGGGGTCAGCTACCATATCAGTTAGCTGCAGCGGCTCAGATAGCCCGGTCACTTCTTGTCTCTCAGGGGAAGCAATGGCAGCAGTGGTCCGACTAGCCTCAGCAAGGGCTGTGGTAGCACACCTGAGCCTCTAGCCTTATTAAAAGGCAGCTTTGCGCCCCCCCTTCTTGGAAGCCATGGCTGCTAGTGCATGCACAGCTTTTGCCCATGTTCCCCAAACTCAGCTTCCTGCCCAGCTTGACTCAGCTCTCACCCCTAGAATTACATGTCACTAGGAGGATCTTTAGCCTGCTCTCCAGCCCTGTCCTGACTGCTTCAGGCAACTCTCCTGCAATCGTACATTAATTTACATAGTGAAAAGACAGATTAGTACTGGCGCAGTCTCCCCCTGGGGGCAGCTTCACCAGAACTGCAGGCAAGACCAAGCATGACTGTCTTTCTAGCCGAGCCCTTTGGTGGTGAAAAAAAGAAGTGCAGGCAAAATTTTAAACAAACTTTTTCCTATGTTTGCAGGAAGCCAGCTTGGTTCAGTAACATTATCCCCATTGGGGATTACTCACCATTCCTCGCTGTAGGGCCTGGAGGAGACTGCAGGCCCAACCTTCACCCATTACGGCGGGCTTTGTCTCAAGGACCGGGTATCCATTCTGAGGGTCCACTCCCTTGGACCTGTACAGCACCATGCAGGCGTACCTTGGTTCAGTGTTCCAGGTTTACCTACACGCAGGACCCAGACCCATATATGGTCGCTTACAGACAAAACCTTGCAGTTTCTTCTGTCTTCTTAGCGAGGCCCGGGTACCATTTATCTTTAGCTTAATGCTGTTTGAAATGGATCTGGTATGAAGGCTGTCCCTGATTCTAAAAGAACTTGTGTGGGAACCAGCATACAAGCTCCACAGAGCTGTAGAAGTGACCATCCACCTTCAAGACACTGGCGAAAAAACTGAAGTGCTCCCAGTGTGGGAGGGGTTATATAGCGGGGGAACTTCCTGTTTGTTTTTTGTTTGATTGCCAGTGTCCATTCACCTATAGGTGGCATATAACCCAGTATGTATATGAATATATAGTCTGCTCTGTGTCCCGTGATGTCCGAGAAAGAAAAAGGGTTTGGGACTTTTTTCCCCACACATCTGAAATTAATGGGCTGCCTACACGCATTACATGAGTCACAATATTGTGAATCCAGCCTTTGGGCAAAGTTAATCTTTGTCAAGAAAAGTCAACATCTGCATAGTACATTGTACATCTGCAAAGCTTTAATACCTTTGAATCTTATCGCACTGACTGGCAATTATCACCAAAGGTAACCCCTGCTTTCCATATTTCACCAGATGCTCAGCTGGAACTATCCGGGTTTGTATCAAATTAACATCAGCAGACACATAATGCTATTAAAAACTCATGATACAGCATTAAAGGGATTTTTTTTTTTTTTTTTTGGCAATTGCCTAACACATGCAAAGTAATACATTTTACCTTCATAAGTTCCAGATTCCCATACTTGTCTGGGGGTGCCCCCCTCTTCAGGGGATTGCCCATCCGCACAGGAAGGGGCACAGCTGATGGCTTGAAAGATGCTGCTGTCGGATACACGCTGGTCCAGTCTTGATCTGGAAGCATTCTCTCTGTACGTGGAGCAATAGCCTGAAGTATGGCATTAAAATTAAATTTTGTTAGGATCAGTTTTATGCCGAAATGTGTATATCACCAACATCTTTCAGCGGCTACTGAATAATTACATTTTTTTGTCTTGTTCAAATGGATGAAAAGGGGATCAGATATAAATCTGTAAAAAAAAAACACACACACACACACACACACACACACACACACACACACGTGAGTACACCCATCACATTTTTGTAAATATTTTATTATATTTCATGTGACAACACTGAAGAAACGACATTTTGCTACAATGTAAATTAGTGAGTGTACAGCTTGTATAACAGTGTAAAGTTGCTGTCCCCTCAAAATATCTCAACACACAGCCATTAATGTCTACACTGCTGGCAACAAAAGTGAGTACATCCCTAAGTGAAAATGTCCAAATTGAGCCCAATTAGCCATTTTCCCTGCCTGGTGTCATGTGACTCATTAGTGTTACAAGGTCTCAGGTGTGAATGGGGAGCAGGTGTGTTAAATTTGGTGTTATCGCTCTCACTCTCGCATACTGGTCACTAGAAGTTCAACATTGCACCTCATGGCAAAGAACTCTCTGAGGATCTGAAAAAAACAATTGTTTCTCTACATAAAGATGGCCTAGGCTATAGGAAGATTGCCAAGACCTTGAAACTGAGCTGCAGCACGGTGGCCAAGACCATACAGTGGTTTAACAGGACAGGTTCCACTCAGAACAGGCCTGGACATGGTGGACCAAAGAAGTTGAGTGCACGTGCTCAGCGTCATATCCAGAGGTTGTCTTTGGGAAATAGATGTATGAGTGCTGCCAGCAATCCTGCAGAGGTTAAAGGGGTGGGGAATCAGCCTGTCAGTGCTCAGACCATACGCCGCACACTGCATCAAATTGGTCTGCATGGCTGTAGTCCTAGAAGGAAGATGATGCACAAGTAAGCCTGCAAACAGTTTGCTGAAGACAAGCAGACTAAGGACATGGATTACTAGACCAAGATAAATTTATTTGGTTCAGATAGTGTCAAGCGTATGTGGCGACAACCAAGTGAGGAGTAAAAAGGTAAGTGTGTCTTGCCTACAGTCAAGCAAGGTGGTGTGAATGTCATGGCCAGGGGCTGCATGAGTGCTGCTGGCACTGGGGAGCTACAGTTCATTGAGGGAACCATGAATGCAAACATGTACTGTGACATACTGAAGCAGAGCATGGTCCCCTCCCTTTGGAGACTGGGCCGCAGGGCAATATTCCAACATGATAACGAACCCAAACACACCTCCAAGATGACCACTGCCTTGCTAAAGAAGCTGAGGGTAAAAGGTGATGGACTGGTCAAGCATGTCTCCAGACCTAAACCCTATTGAGCATCTGTGCGGCATCCTCAAACAGAAGGTGGAGGAGCGCAAGGTCTTTAACATCCACCAGCTCCGTGATGTCGTCATAGAGGAGTGGAAGAGGACTCCAGTGGCAACCTGTGAAGCTCTGGTGAACTCCACGCCCAAGAGGGTTAAGACAGAAAATAATGGTGGCCACACAAAATATTGACACTTTGGGCCAATTTGGACATTTTCACTTTTGTTGCCAGCAGTTTAGACATTAATGACTGTGTTGAGTTATTCTGAGGGGACAGCAAATTTACACTGTTATAAAATCTGTACACTCACTACTTTACATTGTAGAAAAGTGTCATTTCTTCAGTGTTGTCACATTAAAAGATAGAATAAAATATTTACAAAAATGTGAGGGGTGTACTCACTTTTGTGAGATTATACACAAACACATACAGTTGTCAAATCACTATAGTAGCAATCAACTGTTGCAAGGAGGGCCTGGACAGAGTCGTTTCTGCTTTGCCCAAGCCTCCATTCTAAGGGTCCTTGCACATAGTCGGCTGAGCCAGTTCAATGTGAATACATACATATACACCCATATGCTATACTTGTGTTTAAAATAGCACCGCAGTATACCCAAGTACAGCAGCACACTGTGATTCATGCCTATGGGAGGCTGTATGCTGCACCTGGGCTTGCCCGATTGGGGAAAGATGCTTGCATTTACGTTAAACTGGCTCAGCCGCCTGTGTGCAAGGACCCTAACAGGAAGTGCCGTTAAATTATTTTACTTACAATATATGTCATGAAAGCACTGTTCAGCATTGTTTACTGCCAGCACTCCTATATAGCACTTGGTAGCAGGAGCAGAAACATAGGGGCTGATTGATTTAGCTCCTGAGCTTAGCGTAGGACTGCGGCTGTTATTGACAGCCGGTGGTTTCAGTGCTATGTAAAAGGGAGACAATACAGTTACAATACACTAAAATACAAGAGGGTTAAGAGGGCACTGCTCAGAAAGCTTATAATCTAATAGGGTGGGGCAAGTGGTACAAAAAGTTGTAACTGTAGGGAATGAGCTGGTGGAAGTGATAGGAGATTTGGAGGTGTGATAGGCTTCCCTGAAAAGATGAGATTTCATTTATTCCATCTGAAGGCAGCCAAAGTAGGAGATAGCCGGACAGATTGAGCTAGAGAGTTTGAGAGGATGGGAGAGGCTCTGGAGAAGTCCTGGAGATGAGCATGGGAGGAGGAGACAAGGAAGCTTCAGAGGAGCGGAGAGGATGGTTTGGGTGATATTTGGAGACAAGATTGGTGCTGTAGCTCGGGGCAGAGATGTGAATGGAAATGTATGTTGTAGTTAATATTTTGAATTGAATACGCTGGGCGATGGGAAGCCAGTGTAGGGATTGGCAGAGGGGGATAGCAGACACAGAGCGGTTGGTAAGGTGGAAGAGCAGCATTCATGATAGACTGAAGAGGAGATGGCCTACGGAGAGGTAGACCTATGAGGAGGGAGTTGCAATAGTTAAGGTGAGAGATAACAAGGGAGTGAATGAATAGCTTGGTGGTTTCATTACTTAAAAATGGGTGTATTTTAGAGATGTTACGGAGATGAAGTCTACATGTCTTTGACAACGATTGGATTTGGGGCTGGAAGGACAGGCCAGAGTCTAGAATGGAATGGCACCCCATCGCCGGCGCCATTGGGACAAATGGCGCCCCATTGCCGGCGCCAGTGAGACGAATGGCGCCCCATCGCCAGCGCCAGAGGGAGGAATAGTCTGCTATAATTGGTGTCAGTGAGAGGACTTGTGCCCCATTGTGGTGTTGGTGTCAGTGGCAGGAACTATGCTGCACTGTTGCTGACAGTGTAAGGGGGGGAGAAGAATATCCCAAGGGCCGGATAACATGTATTCTGGTAAGTGTACATGGTTAACACCACATGATAGTACACAGTGTATGGAATTTTTTAGAAAGTAGACAATTTAGTAAGAGGCACGGTGAGTTGGATTTTTTTTGTCACAATTGTAAAATGAAAAACAAAAAATTTATTTTTTTTTTTTCCCCACATACTGTCAGCAGGGCAGTACAGCATTATATAACTGGTGTGGCGGTGATCAGGGACACTGACTGGTGACAGTATGTAAATAAGTACTTTTTTTTTTTTTTTTGTTTAACCACTTAAGGACCGGAAGGATTTCCAGCTTTAGGACCGGAGCCCTTTTTGCGATTCGGCGCTGCGTCGCTTTAACTGACAATTGCGCGGTCCTGCGACATTGTACCCAAACGAAATTTGCGTCCTTTTTTTCCCACAAATAGAGCTTTCTTTTGGTGGTATTTGATCCCCTCTGCGTCATTTCTGATCGCCGCTATAAACAAAAGAAGAGCGACAATTTTGCAAAAAAACCCAAAATTTCTTACTTTTTGCTAAAATACAAATCCAAAAAAAAAAATATAAAAAAACATTTTTTTTCACCGTTTTTGGCCGATTTATATTCTTCCTCATATTTGCGATAAAAAAAAAAATCGCAATTGGCGTTTATTGATTGGTTTGCGCAAAAGTGGTCGCGTTTACGGATGATGAGAATTCATTTTTGGGGTTTTTATTTTTTACTAATAATGGCGGCGATCTGCGATTTTTAGCGGTACTGCGATATTTCAGCGGACATGTCGCACCATTTTGACACTTTTTTGGGACCATTGGCATTTATACAGCGATCAGTGCTATAAAAATGCACTGATTACTGTGTAAATGCCATTGGCAGTGAAGGGGTTAACCTGCAGGGGCGCTCTAAGGGTTAACTATGTTCCCTGGGCGTGTTCTAACTGTATGGGGACTGCCCTAACAGGGGAAGGGAAGTGGTCACAGCCTTCATGTACAGGAAGGCTGTGATCACTCCCTTCCCCCTCTCACAGAGCGGAGGTCCGTGTTTACATACACGGACCTCCGCTCATTCGCTCCGGGGGGGCCATCGCGGGTGGCCGGCGGCAATCGAAGCCGCCGCACCCGCTCCCCGGCCCTCCCCGGACACAGCGAGCGCGCGGGCGCGCCTCCAGCGGCGCGCGCGCTCACTAGGCTCGATCACGCGGCCGCCGTCTTATGACGGCGATCCGCGTTACAGAGCCATCTTGCCGCCGTCAATTGCCGATTGACGGTCGGCAAGTGGTTAAAAAGGTGACCAGAGCAATACAGTGTTACCATAGTAACTACTACGCTGGACTACTCTGGGGAAGTGGTCAGGATATTTTTTTCTTAACCACTTCAGCCCCGGAAGGATTTACCCCCTTAATGACCAGAGCACTTTTTGTGATTCGGCACTGCATCACTTTAACTGACGATTGCGCGGTCATGTGACATTGTACCCAAACAAAATTGCTGTCCTTTTTTTCCCCAAAAACAGAGCTTTCTTTTGGTGGTATTTGATCACCTCTGATCACCACTATAAAACAAAAAAAACTGCGACAATTTTGAAAAAAAATATTTTTTACTTTTTTGCTATAATACATATCCAAAAAAAAAAATATATAAAAAAAAACAAATGTATTCATCAGTTTTGGTCTATATATATATTCTTCTACATATTTGTGGTAAAAAAAAAAAAATTGCAATCGGCATATATTGATTGCTTTGCTCAAAAGTTGATGCGTTTACAAACCATGAAAATTAATTTATGGCGTTTTTACTAGTAATGGCGGCGATCTGCGATTTTTTTTTTCAGGACTGCGATATTGCGGGGGACAGATCGGACATTTTTGACACTTTTTTGGGACCATTGACATTCATACAGCGATCAGATCTAAAAATAGCCACCGATTACTCTATAAATGTCACTGGCAGAGAAGGGGTTAACCTGCAGGGGGGCAATCAAGGGGTTAACTTTGTTCCCTATGTGTGTTCTAACTGTGTGGGGGCTGGGCTGGGAGGGGCATGACAAATATAACTGATCCCGATCATAGGGATCAGTGTCATGCCACCTGACAGTGCGGGGAACCGTTGTGTTAACATCGGCGGTTCCCCACTTTTCTTCTGCAGCAGGCGATCGCAGGTCGCCAGCGGACATCCAGTCCGCCCGACCCACTGCCCCACTCAAGGAGCGTGCGGCGGGCACAAGAGCACGGCAGCGCGCGATTGCCACCTAGCTGCGCGTACGCGAATCACCGTTTATAGACACCGATTTGTACTATGCTGCCAGCTTGCAGCAGTAAAAGTACATGAGCCAGTCGGGAACCGGTTAAACACACACACTTTATGATTGCTTATACCAGTGACATTCATTGGTATAAGCAACCATTTTAGTGAATGAAACTGATTAATTCAGTGTGTATTGTTGTGATTAGCTGTGATTGGCCCTGTCTGTACTATGTGATCATTGTGACCAATCACAGCTAGCAACACAATTGTAAACAATGGATCAGTCATTGACTGTTTCCAGTGGACACAGTTGGTGATAGATGGTGCCCCATGACTGCGTGCGTGTCACGTTGCAGGAGGGCGTCATATGATGTCCACTCGGAACGACAAATGAGCCACCCAGCCGTCAATTGACAATAGGCTGTGCGGGAAGTGGTTAAAGGCTGCGAGCAGACAGGTTCTTTATTGCAGAAGTAGCATGCAATAAAATAAACCAACCTGCCTGCTCGCTGTCTTCCTAGAAATGCACACTGAGCTGTGCAGGTGCATATCCTGTGTGCCGGGATGACCGAAAACCTGTGTATGCGCAGCATTGACGTCTTCCTATGCCAGCCTCAGCCTGGCACCGGAAGAAGACGGGTAGAAGATGTTGGTGCGGGACTTCGGACTGTTAACCATTTACCAACCGGAAGGTTTTCCAGCTTTAGGACCAGAGCACTTTTTGCGATTCGGCACTGTGCTGCTTTAACTGACAATTGCGTGGTCGTGCGACGTTGCACCCAAACAAAATTTGCGTCCTTCTTTTCCCACAAATAGAGCTTTCTTTTGGTGGTATTTGATCACCTCTGCGTCATTTCTGATTGCCGCTATAAACAAAAGAAGAGCGACCATTTTGCAAAAAAACCCAAATTTCTTACTTTTTGCTAAAATTCAAATCCAAAAAAAAAAAAAAATGTATGAAAAAACATTTTTTTTCACCGGTTTTGGCCGATTTATATTCTTCCTCATATTGGTGATATCAAAAAAAAAAAATATCGCAATCGGCGTTTATTGATTGGTTTGCGCAAAAGTGGCCGCGTTTACGGATGATGAGAACTAATTTCAGGGGTTTTTATTTTTTATTTTTTACTAGCAATGGCGGCGATCTGCGATTTTTAGCGGTACTGCGATATTGCAGCGGACATGTCGGACATTTTTGACACTTTTTTGGGACCAATCACAAATGTCCACTGATTACTGTATAAATGTCATTGGCAGTGAAGGAGTTAAACTGGGGGGGAGAGCTAGGGGTTAACTGTGTTCCCTGGGTGTGTTCTTAGAGATCTAACTGATCCCAGTGACAGGGATCAGTAGATCTCCCATGCCTGCACTAACAGAGCGGGGAACCGCCGTGTTTACATCGGCGGTTCCCCGCTCTTTGCCTGTGGCCACTCATCGCGGCTCGCCGGCGAACATCGGGTCAGCCCGAGCCGCGGGCACACTCCTCAGGAGTGCGCCCCCCCCCAGCGGCTGTTCGCAGATCGCCGTGTTTTTATGGCGATTCGCGCACAGCAACCCGGCTGCAGCCGTGAAAACACGGCAGGCGGTCGGGAAGTGGTTAAAGAAGAGGTAAAAACTGCACAACACACAATTCAATTTACAGCTGCATTAAGTCAGAGCGAGCAAGCTGTCCTGCAGATGTAGTTGGAGGGTGGAGACAAACCAATTACCTGACAGGGTGCTTACAGTGACCAGATTTATGTAAAACCTTTATCCCAAAAGAAAAAAAAAGCTGTTTGCTGTAACTGCGTATAAAGTGCAAGTTGGAGTTTGGCTTCAATTTGTTAGTGTATCTAAATCTGCTAGTATATCTAACACTCCCCTCCCCGCAGACTGACATTGCTGCTGTCTAAAGGTGCCCCCTGTGCTCCTTCATCCAGAGGGGGGCACTCTAATACAGGAGGTGTGTTACTGGACAGTTCACCAAGTGAAAAGAACACTAATGCAGCCAACACATCTAATGATTTACTAAGCTGCAATATAAACATTTTTTTGTTTTGGATTTAAAGTATAACTAAAAGCCATTTTTTTTTTTTTTTTACATTTCGGATGGAGTGGAGAGGGATTAGAATACATGTCAGGTTTGTATTGCTGTCTGTGCCCCCAAGGGAGATTCACCCTCTCTACTTGTCCTGTTTATCATTATCATTGAAAGTGAAAGTAAAAGAAAATCCCAAATTTTGGGTTGTTCCCAGAAAAGTAAGAGAGGGGAATCCCAGTGGGGACACTAATTCTGGTGGCATGGGGGTTCCTAAGGGATTACCTTAATTTGCAGGGATTTCCTACTTCCTGCTTGGCTATGGGACAGGAAGTGAAGTGAAATCTCTGCAATGGCAAAAAAAAAAAAAAAAGAGAGAATATACTGACTGAATAACCCTCCCTTAAACAGTTTTGCCTAAAGTTCTATTTGAATGCGCTTTAATGTTGACAGATTGCATCACATGCCATTTTGGTTTGGTCCATAGTTACACTTTAAAGGCATCTTACCATTTTGCCTCTGTCCACTCTCCTTGCAAACCGCGGTTTTCTGCCGGCTGGAACTGAACACAAAAGGGAAAAAAAAATGAATTAACCATTTCAATACCAGGCACTTACTCCCCTTCCAACCCAGACCAAAATTTTCAGCGCTGTCACATTGTCAATGTCAATGACAATTGCGCAGTCGTGCGACGCTGTACCCAAAAAAAATTATTATTTTTTTACCACAAATGGTACTTTCTTTTGGTGGTATTTGATCACCTCTGGGGTTTTTATTTTTTGCGCTACAAATAAAAAAAAAAAGACAGAAAATTTTGAAAAAATAAAAATAAAAAAAAAAAGGTTTTCTTTGTTTCTGTTAGAAAACTTTGTAAATAAGTATGTTTTCTCCTTCAAAGATGGTCACTGATGAGGCTACACTGGCGGGCACTGATTGGCACTGATGATGTGCCACTTATATGCAGCACTGATAAGCAGCACTAACAGGCACGGATAGGTGTCACTGATAGGCACGCATAGCCGGCAATAATAGATGGCACTGTTAGGCAGCACTGCTAGGGAGGGACTGGTGGGCATCACAGATGGGCACTGAGTGCCATCCCTATAAACAATCAGCGCAGACCCCCCCCCCGTCAGGAGAGCCATTGATACGCTCTCATCTACTCGCGTCTACAGAACACAAGTAGAGAAAAAGCGGATATATGGCTCTTCCTGTTTACACTGATCAGCCATGATTCATCACGTGGTAAAGAGCTTCTGTCTGAATAGGAGATGCGGTGTGTCACACTGACACACCACACCACTGATCGCCGTGCTGCGCGCAGGCTTTTTATCCTGCCAAATGTCATATGACGCCCAATCAGGATAACAGAACCACTTCCCGGCCATCATTCTGCATATGGCGGGAGGGAAGTGGTTAAAAAACAATGCAATGCTACCTACCGGATCAGTTTGGATATGAATGGTTACTGTGGGTCACACACGCTTTAAGGCCCCTTTCACATGATCGGGTCCGCCTGTCCGTTTTTCAGGTGGACCCGATCAGGCCACCCATTAACCTCTATGGAGAGGCGGATGTCAGCGGATATGTGTCTGCTGATACCTGGCATCCAATCCAGGAATATCCGCTGAAAACAGATCGATCCCCCACTGAGCAAAGCGGAGTCCATCAATACGGATCTGCCCTCTGTGAAAGGGTCCTAATGTTTGAAATCCCTGCAGCATTCTCTCCTCTTCTCCAGTGCTGACAGGATGGGCTATGCAGGTTCTGATTGGTCGGTGCTGTCCATGTGACGGCGCTGACTAATTTGAATGCCTCCTATATGTACCTTTATGAGATATGTTTAGGAGATTAAAGAGGAAGTAAACCCTGATGGGTTTTACTTCCTCTTCGTTGCTCAGTATTACCCTGCAACGTAAAAGCATAATAGGCTAGTATGCATCGCATACTAGCCTATGATGTGACACTTACCTGCATCAGAAGCCTTCACTGTCCCCACTCCAGGAAGCGTCCATCTTCGCTCCTCTTCCTTCCGGGGACTCCAGCTCTGTGATTTGCCAGAGCCGCATGACATCACTCCCGTGCATACGCAGGGAGCCGCCAATCGCGGCACGATCTCAGTGAAGAAACGGCACGGCTGACATGATGTCATCAGTCTGCTGCAGGCGGGAAGAAGCATTTTCTCAGTCTCCTCTCCCCACTGATCAAACTGTACTTTGTAGTAAATCACAAGGTAAGGGGCTGATCTGTGTCAGACATTTGTGAACACAGCCAAGAACTGCAGACTGCAGAATTTACATGATTGTGCACTGCCATCTATGAGTTGAAATCTCAGTCCAGGAAACAGAGGGTGACCCTGGATGATGCCTGAACAAAGATGGTGCCTTCTGGAGAGAAGAACAGATGTAGGCATTGTCAGGGGGGAGTACTGTGATCTCTGTGAGGGGGTAATAAATATATGGAGGTGTTATAAAGTCATATTACATAGCATGCTGCACTTCACATAATAAAATACATCTGAAGACAGGCCCACTTCATATGCTGAACTCACCCTGTGCGTTTTATTGTATTCTATCTAGTCTCACCCCAGCCAGAGAAACTGTCATGCTGATATTTGTAGTTCAACCAACAGAGGACCCCCTTGAGACATGCTGCCGGCACACTGGGAGTTCAAACCCTTCTGCTGGAGACAAAATAGGCATGCTGGAAGTTTTAGTCCACACAGAAGAACCTCTTACCATTTCCTGACACTGCCGGGCTATTGCTGTAGTGCCTCACCCTTCCCGGAGCAACACCGCACAGCCCGGGGGTCCGAAGGGTCACACATACCCTGCCCAGCATGGAGGCCGCCATCTTGCTACACCCAGATTACGGAGAGTAAACAGGACAATCCAGGAAGGGGCGGAGCAACGACCGGCCTGCCAATCCCAGGAGGGAGGAGGAATGTCAACGCCCACTGCTGTCAGTGGTGCGCTGTGCGGGCAGTGCGGAGATTCACCTCTAGCGCTCCAGCACTGAGCGATCAGCTGTCTGTGTAATGCAAAACCTAATAAAGTATAGAAAGATAGGTTAGATATCATCATTATTTTATCATTTTATTCATGAATTATTAAATAAATAATACGAAATTAAATCTAAACATTTTAGCTCAGGCTGTAGAGACAATTTAAAGCATTTGATACCCCAACATTTCATATTCCTGATCTGTGGCTGCTGTGCCATGTACTTGTATGAGAAAGTATCCTATTCACTTTGTATTGCTTCCTTTGTGTGAAATCCCTGGTTTTCCTGCCAGTCCCCTTGCTTTCCTTTTAAAAACTGACCATATTAAGCAGGAGAGTACATCATGGTCAGCAGGGGCGTTGCTAGGTGTGAAAAAGACCAGGCGGCGAAAAACCGCAGTGGGCGTGGCTTAAAGGGGCGTGGCTTAGAGGGTGGCTTGCATCTCAGATGAACGAGGGATGGAGGAAGGGAGAGGGTAGGAAAGAGAAGAGAAGGAAGGAAGGAAAGAAAGAAGTCGGAATGGAGGGACAGCAGCCCCGATTCTACACCACAATACAATATGTGTATTCCAGAAAGTCTAACAATCAGCAGATAAAGATACTCCAAACACCTGGTGTTGGCGCTTCAATCATCCAGGTACCGTGGTTGTTATGGTGTCAGGATGATTGAAGCGCATAATTTCTGTTATTACATTGTAATATAAAATGAAATAGCCCTGGGAGTGTCACTTGTCACTGTCGCCTCCTACCAGATGCCATCAGGTGTCCCCCAGTGGAGTCCCTTCTTCCATCAGGTGTCCCCCAGTGGAGTCCCTTCTTCCATCAGGTGTCCCCCAGCGGAGTCTCTTCTTCCATCAGGTGTCCCTCAGCGGAGTCCCTCCTTCCATCAGGTGTTCCCAGCGGAGTCCCTTCTTCCATCAGGTGTCCCTCAGCGGAGTCCCTTCTTCCATTAGGTGTCCCCCAGCGGAGTCCCTTCTTCCATCAGGTGTCCCTCAGCGGAGTCCCTTCTTCCATTAGGTGTCCTCCAGCGGAGTCCCTTTTTTCATCAGGTGTCCTTCAGCGGAATTCCTTCTTCCATCAGGTGTCCCCCAGCGGAGTCCCTTCTTCCATCAGGCACCCCCAGCGGAGTCCCTTCTTCCATCAGGTGTCCCCAGCGGAGTCCCTCCTTACACAGGTGTCCCCAGCGGTGCCCCTCC
>BLSH010316379.1:1400588-1413582 GCA_018402905.1 Glandirana rugosa | reverse complement strand
CCTTACATCACAGGTGTCCCCCCCCCGTGGAGTGTCCCTCCTTACATCACAGGTGTCCCCCCCCCAGTGGAGTGTCCCTCCTTACATCACAGGTGTCCCCCCCACTGTGGAGTGTCCCTTCTTAGACAGCCTGCAGCCAGACAGAGCACACCCCCCCGTCGCGGGAACCGGCGGCTCTGATAGCCCCCCTCTCCCCCTCAGGTCCGGCACTCAGGGCTCTGTGTTCAGTTGGCCGCAGCTGCTGGAAAGAGGTGGATAAGGGAGGAGGGGGATCCGCTCCATTTCACTGACCCAGCTTTGATAGCCGCCATCGGGGCTATACAGCACAGCCGCCAGGATCCCCCTCCTTCCTTATCCACCTCTTCCCAGCAGCCACGGCCAACTGAACACAGAGCCCTGAGTGCCGGACCTGAGGGGGGGGAGGGGGGGCTATTAGACTCACACGGCTGCGAGGGGGGGCGGGAAAGGGGTACTGGCAGTGGCAGCTATGATCCATCACTGGAGCCTGGAGGAGTGGTGCGCGACCCGTGCACCAGTGGATCCTACTGCTCCTGCCCGCGGCTCTGTCAAGTCACCTGCCCGTCGGGCGGGCAGCTTGACACCGCCATTAGGGGCCCCTAGGGAGGCTCGGGGCAGAGGGCGTGACATTCGGGGCTCCAGCCCCGATAGCCACACCTTAGCAACGCCCCTGATGGTCAGTTCTCTAGCTATGCTGCTCTTCTCCAATAATCAGACTTGTCCTGACAAGTCCCTTCACTGGGAAGATCGGTGTACTGCTGTTTCTCCTCCCCCAGCCCTTATGCAGCTCTGAACAGAGCAGTGGCGGCTGGTGCTCCATTTTTTTTGGGGGGGGTGGGGCTGCAAACAAACCCCCGCCAGGTCTACACTTACCCCATCCAGGTTGCAGCTTCTCCTCATGGCTAATCCAGTCTTAAGATCTGCCTCCTGTCCTGATTGGGAGGAGAAGCTGGAAGAAAATAGCAAATATTGATGTCACAAGTGGGTGGGTTTGGGGCCCAGTGCTCTGCCAACCTTTTTGAAGCCAATTAGAGCCTTATGCTGGCCATACACTATACGAAAAATTGTCCGAAATTCATTCAATTGGACAGTACATTTGTTTTTCGGCCAGTTAATGGGCACAAATCGGTAATCGGTTGGGACCTTTTTGAGCCAAAAAAACAAAGGACAAGTTTGGAAATTTTCTGCCGAAGGAACGATAAATTGAAAGGTTAATGTGTTTCCCGTCCAAACTGTTTGCATTAGGTATATATGGAAAAAAAAAAAAAAAACAGATTCATTTATGTCCATTGAGTGATTTATTGGTCATTACATGATGGCACTATCGTTTGCTCTCATGGCCGAGTATTCATTTTTCAAAAAAGGGTTAGAACGATTTTTTGTATAGTGTATGACCAGCATTAGGCTCTAATCATGTGCTTCAAAAAAAAAAAAAATTCATAGAAAAGTATGAGTCCGGCACCCCGCATGGAGATTAGGGGGGCGACGCCCCTGTGCCCTTTATGGACCGGCCATCGCTGGAACAGAGGGAATGTGATCATTTATAAAAAAGGATAAAAAGGCATTTGCATTCATAATTTTTTTATACCTATACAAAAATGTTTTGCCTTTCCTTTCTATTTTAAACTGAATGAATTGTTTTACAAGGTGATCATTTACAATCACTTTAAGGACTCTAAAAAAGTGATATTTTTAGGTGTGATTCTGAAAGGCTACTTTAGCATGCCTAAAAGTTTTTGCATTTGTGTAAAAAAAAAAAAAACCTGAATACGTCTGCCCACCCCCATTAGTTTGCATACCATAAACTCAGATCTCAGATACTAGGTGGTGCCCTTCATTACACCAAGGGCCCACATTCCAGTGAACAGGAACCACTACAAGCTCCATAGTGATTAATGGGAGAGCTCACTTCTCCCAAATCTGCATCACTAAGCAAGTCACCAGGTGAGAGGCTGCAACAGGGGCAGATCAGTGACATTTGTAAACTTTAGGCCTTTTTCACACGGGGCAGAATCCATCCATCCAAGCAGATCCGCCAGGGCAGCTCACTGCTGATCCCCGCTAAGCAGGCAAATGACAGGTCTGTGTCTGCTCCGCTATACAGGGCAGACACGGATACAGCCCACGGCTATCTATGGAGCGGTGGGATGGAAACAGACTGCATGCATATTTCCATTCAATTGTCATGATGGATCGGGTGATGGCAGATACTTGTCCGCTGACATCCGCCTCCCCATAGAGAACAATGCGTGGTCCAATCAGGTCCGCCTGAAAAAGGACTACTCTGGTGTGAAAGGGGCCTTACAGGCACCAGGATTTACATGATTGTGTCATCTCTGAGCCAAAATCTCAGTCCTGAAAATAGACCGTGATCCTGGATGATGCCTGAACATAGATAGTGCCATCCTTCTAGAGAGAATGGAGATGGAGGCATTGTCAGGGGGAGTACTGGGATGTCTGTGAGATGGTATAAATACCTGGAAGTGTTACACTAACACGTTACTTAAAGAGGAGATCCGCCCTATGCACCAAAAAATTAAAAGTAAGTAGCTACAAGTACTGTAGCTGCTGACTTTTAATATTAGGACACTTACCTATCATGGGATCCAGCGATGTCGTCACCCCAAGGGATACCATTCGTGGTAAGGAAAACCACCAGTGAAGCCTTTCAGCTTCACAGACGGTTCCCTACTGCGCGTGCATGGAGTGCGCTGCTCTCTCTAACTGGCCCGGCGGCAGAGGAAGAAGGAGGGGGCCGAACTTCAAAGGAATCTCGCCACGGCAAGGTCTCCCGGAAGTGGGTATGGGTACCTGTCAAAAACACACTTTTGGGTGGAACTCCGCTTTAACATGCTGCACCTAACATGGAATATACATCTGAGGACAGGTCCACTTTAAGAGCTGTACTGTGCATCTTCCACCCCTGGCACAGCATAGCACCATATTTTGATGCAGAGGATTCATTTAGTTATGAAATTTGCTGTTACCAAAGCCGGCGGAGAGGAGATATAAATAGCGAGCAATGCAGAAGCCAGATCTTCCGATAACTTGCAGAGGGGGGAGGGGAATGGTAATAAAATATTTGGGATCAGTAAATATTTGGCAGGCCTGATAATGACAACAATTGTTCTGTATGGTAGTTGGAGGGATACATATTAAATAGGAAAGGCTAGACGGCTGATAGAGGATAGAGATGACGCACAGACATTTCTCATTATCGCAGCGAGTGATCAGTGCCGGGAAATTGAGCAGAAACTATTTATTGTTGTGTGTGCCGTGTCCTCCATGCTGAGCATATTAAAGATAATACTTGTGAAATAATGTCACATTTCACCCCTTCCTGCTACTGAAAGCTGAACTCCAGCCTTCCCTTCAGGCTTGCACTCCTCTTCTAAGATTACTGTGATTTCACTGCAAACTGTGAGCTTCTCAGACACAGCCCGTCTCATTTTCTGACCGGAGGACCTCCAGCATCATCCAGCCCTTTCCTCCCCTGCTTGGCTGTCCCTGGCCCGCCCCTTTTATTAATTGGATGTCTGTTCTTTCAATCATTGAGGCTCAGCATCATATGTGGGGATTAGCTAGGGAGGTCTACATGAAAATACAGTCTGTCTAGGAAGGAGCATCCTCTCATCCAGACTAATATCCACCCTTCACAGTGTTTCAGTATTTGCATAGCTCCTCCCAAGAGACAGCCCACTGCTTGCATCAGGGCTGAGAGGAGTAGTGAGGCAGGGTGCTGGGATGTTTTTAGAAAGCTGTATACAGCACCCTGCTTGCCCCTCCCAATAGCCATAATCTGCTTGTGTTACAAAGAGAAGTAGGGATGGGCCAAACCACCCCCTCTTTGTGAAAGTTCCGAACAGAATAACGAACCCCATTGAAGTCTATGGGACCGAAACTGTGAAAATCAAAAGTGCCCATTTTGAAGGCTTATATGTATTTGGGCATACAATGGTTATGGGGGTCCTGGTACTGCCCTGGGGGACATGTATCAATGAAAAAAAGTTTGTAAAAAATTGCCTTTTAAATGAGCAGTGATTTATTGATGCTTAAAGTGAAAGCATAAAAATGAAAATATAGTGCCTGGGGGGTCCCCTTAGTTGTCCTGTAAAGTGGCACATCTGTACTGTGTATAGAAGCTACTGCAGCAATAATTGCATTTATAAAGCCAAAACAAAATGATAATTTTCCTTGCAAGCTTTCTTTATTTTGCAAGCTTAGGGAGCCTGTCTGCACGATGAGGCCACAATGTAGTACACTGGGAACAAGATTAGAGATTTTTTTGATAATTTCTGGTGCCTCTTCCACAGACTTTGGATAGAAGAAACAGGTGCGTAAAAAATGGTCTTTGGGTGGCTGTGGCTCCTTCACACTGTAACCCTATAGAGGTACTCTTGATGAAAGCAAGAATTGGACTTGCTGTCAAAAATTTAAATGATGTCAAACAGGTGTGGAACAATTGGTCTTTGGGTGTCGGCGGCGCCTTCACACCGTAACCCTTATAAGGCCTCATACACACGGGCATCTGAAAAAAAGTAAGCAAAACATCAGGTCCGACGTTTTTATGCGGTTTTTTTTTTTCAGCATTTTGCATCGGCGTTAGTGAGCGTTAGTGAGCGTCAGCGTCAATAGGTGTTTTTTTAAAAAAAAATCAGTCCTCTGCTATTTTTCAACCTAAAAACTTTGGCATCAAAAAAAGCTGGTTAACGCCGGTACGGTGTTAGTAAGCATTAGTGAGCGTTTTGCCGATTAGCGTCAAAAAACGCCAAAACGCTACAGACTCAGAACGCACTGGTCAGGCATTCTAGAAACTGCTCACTAATGCGTACATGTGTTTTTATAACTCCATTGAATAACATGGAGAGCTGCAAAAATGCCAACATCAAAAAACACCCGTGTGTATGACGACTAAGAGGTACTCTTGATGAAAGCAAGAATTGGCCTTGCTGTCAAAAATTGCAATGATATGCACCTGTCAAACAGGTGCGGAAAAAATGGTCTTTGGGTGTTAATTGTGCACATGAAACCTACACCAAAAACAGACTTCCAGATGAAATCAACACCCACAATGCTAGACAGCCTAGAAGTCCTGCAGAGATTGCACATCCCAAAAGCACTAAATCAGCGACATCGGCATACGGGACTTCATAGCTGCTGGTAATCCAGGACTGATTCATTTTGATAAATGTCAGACGGTCCATGGAGTCTTTCGACAGACGCGTTCTATCATCAGCAACAAAACCTCCAGCAGCACTGAATGCATGTTTGGAAAGCACGTCGGATGCAGGGCAGCCCAGCAGCTCAATTGCATACTGGGCAAGTTCTGGCCAGCGATCTATTCTCATGATCCAGTAAGCCAGTGGATCATCAACTGGAAAGCTCTCCATCTCTGTTTTTGCCCCTAGATAATTGTCCACTATGTGATGCAGACGGTGCCATTGCAGTGTGGAAGCTGACAGCCCTGGGCGGCGAGGACTAAAATAATTGGGAAATGCATCACTTAGGCGGCCACCTTCTCCAACGTTCCTCTCTTGATCGACAGAAGCCTCAAAACCACGTTTTCCACAACTATGTAACCTCGAGAAAAGCATTCAATAAACTCCTCTTTAAGGTGGAGTTCCACTCAAAAGTGGAACTTTCGCTTTAAGGGGAGGTGACGCCCTGACATGCCACAATTGGCATGTCATTTTTTTTAGGGGGGGGCAGCTGGGACCCTGTTTTGACAGGGTCCCAGCTGCACTTCCTGTCCTGTTGCCACAGAACAGGAAGGAAGTTCACCTTCCCCCTCCCACCCGGAGATCTTCTGGGACCTGTCACAGGTCCCAGAAGATACGCCGGCCATTCACAAAGCGCAGCGTGACTCGCACATGCGCAGTGCGCGCCCTGCTTTGAAGCCAAAGCCGGGCACCCACACTTGTGATGCCGTCGCCAACAAGGAGAGGGGGAGAGGAGCGAGCCTTCGGGCAGCCACATCGCTGGAGCAGGCATTTTTGTAACTGCTAACTTTTAACTGTGTGGAACTCTGCTTTAAGATGTCCTCAAAAGATTTCAACTTCTGCACTCTCTGTTGGTAAGGGATGAGTTCTGAGACTTTCCCCTTGTAACGGTGTTCAAGGAGGGTTGCCAAGCAATAGTGATCCTTATTATTTACGCCACATATTCTTGGGTCCTTTTGCAGGCTTTGATACATGAGGGAGCCAATGCACAGCAAATTTGCAGAGCCATGAGAAGCAGACTCCTCAGGGTCACTGAGGATCATAGTATCTGGAACTGCCTCCTCCCAGTCACATACTATTTTCAAGGGTTCTAGGGATGGAAAACCATCTCTTACTGTTTGATGTATGTCTTCCTCTGTTTCAATGCCTCCAAACTGCCAGAATCCTCCTCCTCATCCTCCTCTCTCTCTCCTCCTGTGTGTTCTGTGACATAGGAATGACGGTATCTGGATAAAGATGGCCTTGAGAGGAAAGGAAGTCCTCCTCTTCCTCCAGCTGCTCTGCCTGGAGTGCTCTGTCCATAATGCCACGCGGAATCTGCTCCAGCAGGAACACAACAGTGATTGTGTCACTAATCCATGCACTGTCATGGCTCACCATCCTTGTGGCCTCCTCAAACGGGGACAGTACAGTGCATGCATCCTTTATGAGCAGCCATTGGCATGGGGAAAAAAAGCTGAGCCAGCCTGAGCCTGTCATTGTGCCATACTCACACAGGTACTCGTTGCTGTATGTGCAGCCGCTGCAGCATTAGCAAAGTCGAGTTCCACCTGGTGGGCATGTCACAAATCAGCCGGTTTACAGGTAGGTGGAATTCCTGCTGAATTTTAGCCAACCGAGCACTGGCTGTGTATGACAACATGAAATGGCTACAGACTCTTCTGGCCTGCTTTAGCAGATCTTCCAACCCTGGGTACCTATTTAGGAAATGCTACACCACCAAATTGAGGACATGTGCCAGGCATAGCACATGTGTCAACTTTCCCTGTCTAAGGGCAGACAGAAGGTTTGTGCCATTATCGCACACCACCATTTCTGGCTCCAGCTGGCATGACGTGAACCACCTCTGGGCCTGCCCCTGCAGAAGCACAAGAATCTCTGCTCTGGTGTGTTTCCTGTCCCCTAGACACACTAGCATGGCACCTTTTAGCCTGACTCATTGAATAGCCCCTTGAAAGCTTAGGGGGTACTTGTGGCTCATAGGACAATTCAGCAGAGGAGGGCATGAAGGAGGAGGAGTGGGTAGAGCTGACAAATCTCACATTGTCACCACTAGCTGTTTGGAGATGTGGGGGCACAACAAGCTGCAGCACTGAGCCCTGTCCTGCATCTTTGTTGCAAGCAGAGTTAACCAGTGTGCTGTGAACGAAATATATTGTCCCTAACCATGCTTTCTGGACCATGTGTCAACAGTAACGTGGACTTTGTGGCTGACTGCCTTGCCCAATAATGCCACAACATTGCCTTCCATGTGATGAGCTGGAATGGCCTTACGTGAAAAGAAATAGTGACTGGGAACCTGCCATTGTGGTACAGCACATTCTGCAACTTCACGGAAAGGGGCAGAATCCACCAGACGGAAAGGCAGTTGCAGCTTGTAGACAAGCTTTGATAAACTTACATTCAGACGCTGGACATGTGGGTGGCAGTGACTATATTTTTTTTTTTTTGCTGCAGCAGATGGGGCAGAGAAATTTGCTGGCTATAGTCTACAGCTGGTGGTGTGCTGCTGGCAGATGTGCTGCAAAGACCTGGGACACCCTGCGCTATACCGTCATCCCTGTCAGTGGAGGCTGCTGAGAGATCATGAGGTATAGGGGGGGCAGACTGAGGTGAGTAAGAAGGAGGAGCAGATTTGCACCCCCTTTGTATGGTTTTTCAGGTGCTCTTGCCAATGGGCTCAGTGGTGGGAGGTTAATGTCTTGTCAAGCATGTGATACCCAAATGGCTGGTGTTTTTGCCACGCTTGATGTACTTGAGACAAAGTTTGCAAATTACAACAGTGCAATCAGCTGCCCATGTGCTAAAAAAGGCCCACTGTAGGAAGTGGGCCGAGACATAACAGCTCCAGAATGTGATAGAGTAGGCTGGCTGCTCTCTACTCTTCCGTGATGGCTCCTCACTTTCCTCCTCTGCTCTATCTGGCACCCAAGTCGCGTCAGTGACCTCATCATCATCATCATCTCCTCCATCCTCATTACCATGGGAGACAACTTGGCAATATGCTGCAGCTGGGGGAACATGACTGCCAATCTGTGTACCAGTGTTCTCTCCTCACTGTAGGCTCATGTTCCTGCCTTCCTCAGCCTCAGAACCAACATCTGAATCAAGTAATGGCTGCATCGTCAAGGAGCAAGTGGCTGACGCTGTGTTCAAATAACTCAGCTGACTCCTCCATGACTGATGCTGAGGTTATGGCAGGAATAGCTGTGGACAAGGAGGCATGTAATGCACTGAAATATACAGTGTTAAACTTGCAGTAACGCACTGAACTATACTGCGTTAAATTAAAGGTAACGCACTTAAATATATGGCATTAAACTTGCAGTAACGCACTGAAATATGTGGCATTAAACTTGCAGTAACGCACTGAAATATACAGCTTTAAACTTGCAATATCACTGCAATACACTAATACTGCGTTAATCGCACACTAATGCACAGAAATGTACTGTGTCAAATGTGCAGTAACGCACAGAAATATACTGTGTTAAAAGTACACTAATGAACTAAAGTATACGGCGTTTAACTTGCAGTAACACACTGAAATATACTGCGTTAAACGGCACGCAATGCACTGAAATATACGGTGTTAAACTTGCAGTAACGCACTGAAATATACAGCGTTAAACTTGCAGTAACGCACTGAAATATACTGCGTTAAACTGAAGTTAACGCACTAGGGCATACTAGTGAACATCAGCTTATTGGATATGGCAGCCATGAGCTGTCTCTCCTCTAAATTAAAAGGAGCTGTAAAAGCAGAAGGTTTTTTATCTTAAGGCATTCTATGAAAAACCTTCTGTGTGTAGCAGCCCCCCCCAGCACCTCCTAATTACTTACCTGAGCTCCATCTCCCTCCAGCGATGTCCACGAAAGTCTAAGCCATTCAGGATATTCCTCTTGATTGGCTAGACACAGCAGCGGCGCCAATGGCTCCCGCGGCTGTCAATCAAAGTCAGTCAGCCAATCAGGGGAGAGAGGGGGCAGGCCAGGTCGGGGCTCCGTGTCTGAATGGATACATGGACCTATGACTCGGCTCGAGTGCCCCTTTAGAAAGCTGCTGGCTGAGGGGGCACTCGATAGGAGGAAGGGGCCAGGAGCACAGAAGAGTAGGGTGACCAGATGTTCCCGGGTTTCAGGGGACAGTCCCCGGATTAAGGACACTGTCCCCGGACCAAATCTGTTCCCTGGTTTTGTCCCCTGATTGGAGTTGAACAGGGGCGCAAGCCATTTCAAAGACAGTCAGTGCAGAATTAATAAAAAATTCTGAATTACACACCCCCACTCTGCTGCTCCTACTAGCTGGGGGGGGGGGGGGATTCCCGCTCGCAGGTTCTTCTGCCTTGGCTCAAGTCCCGGCCAGCTGCCTGCCTATCTCCTTGCCTTCCCCAGCGAAGTAATCTTCCTCTGCTCAGTTCTGCTCCCCACCCAGTAGTAGCCGGAGCCCGAAGAGAGGCTGTGAGGCGGCCAGTGGTGGTGATAGGCAGAGAAAGGCAGCTGAGCTCAGCTGACAGTGTCCAGCAGCAGGCACAGAGGGGAAGCGGATCCGATCGTGGGACTGCCAGTGCCTTCAAGGCTTCAACACAGGTGTGCTTTGGGGGTGTCTGTGAATAGACTACATTGCAGTGTCTGTCTCTCTGTCATAATGGATGATATTATAACTATATATATATATATATATATATATATATATAACTTCTATCATGGCTCTGGCTGGCATTGCACTGCCACAGTGTGTCACATAACATAGCTACTGGGACAGGGATCTGTGCCTTCCCTTAGTAAAAACAACCTCCCCCACAGTGAGAAAACACTTGTTAGGCACACATTTAACCCTTTGATTTCCCTATATGTTAACCCTTTCCCAGTCAGTGTCATTAGTACTGTGACAGTGTATATTTGTTAGCGCTGATCACTTTATTAGTGTCACTGGTTCCCACAAAGTGTCACTTAGTGTCCGATTTGTCCGCCGCAATATCGCAGTCCGGCTATAAGTCGCTGATTGCCGCCATTACTAGTAAATATAAAATATGTCCCCGGATTTCATTTTAAAAATCTGGTCACCTTACAGAAGAGGGACCCGAGAAGAGGAGGATGCGGGCTTCTCTATGGAAAACTAACTGCACAGAGGTAACATGTTTGTTATTTAAAAAAAAAAAATGAGACTTTACAATCACTTTAAGAATAAGATAACCTTAACCACTTGCCGACAGCCCATTGCCTTTAAACGGCCACAAGGTGGCCTCATTGTTCTGGGAGGGCGTACTATAACGTCGCCCCAGAATCGCGCGTCCCCTGGGGCGCGTACCCGGGAGTATCCATGACCCCCGGGTCCAGGAGACTCATCACGGATCATGGTAAACGGCCGCTGATAGCAGCCCTTTATCACGCGATCGCTCCGTCAAATGACAGATCGATCAGATGTAAACAAGCCGGCGCATGTCCACTTATATACCCCCTCTCTGTACCGATCAGTACAGTGCGGGAGGAGAGAAGAGAGATCAGATGCAGCAGCACTGTGGGCAGGATCTGTAGTGCACACAGTGCTGCTCTGTGCTAGTTCTGTGACACTCACCCCATCCATCCAGTCATGCTCACCCATCCAGCCATGCTCACCCATCCATGCATGCTCATCTATCTAGCCATGCTCACCCATCCAGCCATGCTCACCCATCCATGCATGCTCATCCATCCAACCATGCTCACCCATCCATGCATGCTCACCCATCCAGCCACACTCACCCATCCAGCCGTGCTCGCCCATCCAGCCGTGCTCACCCATCCAGCCTGCTCAATCATCCATACGTGCTCAGCCATCCTTCTGTGCTCAGCCATCTATCTGTGCTCTCCCATTCATCTATGCTCAGCCATCCATCTGTGCTCACCCATCCATCCGTGCTCACCCATTCATCCACCTGTGCTCACCTATCCATCCGTGCTCAGCCATCCCCATCCGTGCTCAGCCATCCCCATTCATGCTCAGTCATCCAATCCATGCTCAGTCATCCCCATCCGTGCTCAGTCATCCCCATCCGTGCTCAGTCATCTATCCGTGCTCACCCATCCCCATCTGTGACACATCCATGCCACAACAGTGCTCATCAGTTCCACTAAACTGCCCATCAGTGCCAGTACAGTGCCCATCTATGCCACTACAGTGCCCATCAGTGCCACTACAGTGCCTCACAATAGTGTTATAGGTACTCAAATTTATGCCCCTAGAACACCTGATGGTGCACCCTGGATGTTGGGTCTCTATATGTGGCCAGGCTCTGTAAAATGTCACACATATGGTATTGCCATACTCAGGAGGAGTAGCAGAATGTATTTTGGGGTGTAATTTTTGCTAGGTACATGCTGTGTGTTAGAAATATTGTATAAATTGACAACTTTGTGTAAAAAAAATGCACTTTCATTTTTTTTCCACATTTTCCAAAAACTTGTGGAAAAAAATGACATGTTCAAAAGACTCATTATGCCTCATAGAATATACATTGGAGTGTTTACTTTCCAAAATGGAGTCATTTTTTGGGCGTTTCAAAAGTGCAAGAGGTAGTCAAGAAATGAGATGTGTAGAACGCCTGATGGTGCTCCCTGCATGTGTATGCGGCCAGGCTGTGTAAAAGTCTCACACATGTGGTATTGCAACACTCAGAGGAAGTAGTAGACTGTATTTTGGGGTGTAATGTGGGGTATGCATATGTCTGTGAGAAATAACCCGTTAACATGACGATTTTGTGAAAAAAAAATAAAAAATCTTCATTTTGCAAAGAATTGTGGGGAAAAATGACAACTTCAAAAAACTTACCATGTCTCTTATTAAATAGTTTTGACTGTCTACTTTCCAAAAAGGGTCATTTGGGGGTATTTGTACTTTCCTGGCTTGTTAGGTTGGGTTCATACCTATGCGATTTGGATGCACACACCGCATCCAATTTGCAGGACACTTGAAAACACGTTGTTTCCAATGTGTCCAGTTCACATATGTGTGGTGCATTCGCACTCCGCATTGCACAGAAAACATATGCGTTTTTCCGTGCAGTGCGGTGCGAATTCCAGCCCCATTTTGTTCAATGGGAATGCATCTAATTCGGACATATGTTCTGCATTGAACGGGGATCTTTCCCCCTCCTCACTGCACCCCCCCCCCCTCCTCCCCGGGCAGCTGATGCACTGTGAGAACAGACAGGAGCTGCTGAACAGCAGCTCACAGGCCAAAGAGCTGGAATTCACAATGCAATTGTGTGAATCCAGCTTCAATGTCTCAAGAAATGAGATAGGCCGTCAGTATATGGTGACCAGACGTCCCCAGTTTCTGGGGACAGTCCCCGTTTTGAGCAAGCCATCCCCGGTCTAAAGGTGTCTCCAGATTTGTCCCTGGATTGCAGGCAGGGACCGCCGGGTCCTACTACTGCTTTTTTCCCCCTGCAGTGCCGATCCAGCCCTATCCTCCCCAGACCGAGCTGCACACAGCTGACTGCACACATGCAGTTGTGCTTGCTGCCCGCTCTGCAGAATGGAAGGAAGGAGCAGGGAGGGGGCGGAGCCCAGATTGCCACTCGGGCAGGAGCATGCAGGGTCTTTGACCCCTGCAGACCAGTGGTATATGACTGCCGGATAGAGTAAAGAACTCTGTAACTTCGACCTAAGTGTGTTAACGTAACACTTAAGGTCGAGAAACCGGACACTCGACGACAAGTCGTCGAGGACAGACAAGAGTGTCACGTAGTCGACGGGCCCCTCCTCCCCCCCCC
>BLSH010316379.1:1385507-1398525 GCA_018402905.1 Glandirana rugosa | reverse complement strand
GGGTGGGAGCAGTGAGGAGGGGGAAATATCCGCATTCAATGCGGGCTGGAATTCGTACCGCACTGCACAAAAAATGCACATGTTTTCTGTGCAATGCGGAGTGCGAATGCACCGCACATATGTGAACAACATGTTTTCAAGTGTCCTGCGAATTGGATGCTGTGTAAGCAATAGGTGTGCCATAGTCATAGGTGTGAACCTAGCCTAAGTGAATAACATTGATTATCTCATTACAATAGCATCTGAAATTTGGTGGGATATATTAGGCAGCAAGTAAACATGTTGTCCCTGATGTGTTGCTTATGGGGCTGCGTAGCCGCAAACTGGTCAAGATGCATATGCTGGCCTGTGTCCACAGCCACAAGTCCCTACTATGGGCGCACGTAGCATCAGAACTGGAGCAAAGAGCAATGAAGGTGGCCTGGTCTGATGAATCAAGTTTTCTTTTACATCATGTAGATGACGTAAGCATCCCTTGTGATAGTAATATATGGTGACAGGTACTCTTTATGGTGGGCTGGGGGGATCTAAAATACCCCCCATCCCTCCTTTACACTTCATAGTATTCAGATCGCCAAAAACGGCGATTCTGAATACTGTCATTTTTTTTAAAACCGGCGCCGTTAGCCGCCAAGTAAACCGGAAGTGACGAAGGAGACCCGATCGGAGCCGATTCCAGCTTCCTTCAGGTCTCCACACAGCGGCCGGATGCGCCAGATCAAAGCTCCGGTCTCCCGGCGGGACGGGAGGCCAGAGAGGAGTGGCGGAAGGCAGCAGGAGGGGGGTGTCCCATCCCTAGGCCCGGGATAAGGGCCGAGCGGCTCCCAAGCCGGATCGGCCATTATCGCCGGATAGCCGATCGCCCGCTCTAAAAACCGGTACCACGGTATAGCCTGTAGCTGCAGGCTATACCCCGGTGCATCCACTTAAAGCGGTGATTCGCGTTAAGTGGTTAAAATAATAAATATGCCACACTTACCTGCTCTGTGCAGCGATTTTGCACAGAGCAGCCCTGATCGTCCTCTTCTCGTATCCCTCGCTGGCACTCCTGCCCCCTTCCTCCTACTGAGTGCCCCCACAGCAACCAGCTTGCTATGTGGGCACCCAAGCCGAGCCGCTGCTCTGTGTGTCCATTCAGACAAAGAGCCGCAGCAGGATCCTGCCCCCCCTCTCTCCTCATTGGCTCACTGGCAATGATTGGCAGCAGTGGGAGCCATTGTATCAGCCAATGAGAAGAGAGAGTCCCCGGAGAGCCAAGGCTCTCATGTACAGTGTTGGAGGAAGATCAGTATTAGGGGTTGGTTTCTGCACATAGAATAGCATAAAGATAAAAAACCTTGAGCCTTTAGAACCACTTTAAAGGATCTGCTACTGATGGCTACAGCATACCTCCCGAGGTCTAGTGGCGTCCATGCCACAATGGGTCAGGGCTGTTTTGGGCATAAAAGGGGCTGTTATGAATGGCAAAAGGGGGACCCACTCACTATTAGGTAGGTGCTCATAAAATTATGGCTGATTGGTGTATATAGGCTGAGATTAAAACAAAAAAAGCCAATATGGGTGCCAAATATGCCGCTAGAGATTGCCGCCATTTTTGCAAAGAGCAGCTCTCATTGCGGCAGAGGGGAAGGCACAAGTGGCGGAGCCCAGATTGTGGGCCAGGCCGTGGGGTGGGGAGTTGGCGGCAGCTCCATTTCTATTGGCAGTCGCTTTCATTGCCACCCGGGCTCCACCTCTTGTTTTTTCCCGTTGGCCTCCTCGAGAGCCGCTCTTTGCAGAATCACCAGTGAGGACCCCAGACCTCTAGGGTCGGCTCTCGCAACACAGCAGCATGGAGGTCTCAGAATCTGGTGGCAAGCTGCATCTCAGTGACAAGTAAGCTCTGCATCTAGGGTTGCGACCTCATCCCTTTACAAGCGAACACATATTAATTACTCAGGTTCTGTGGCTGATTAAGGTGGTAATTAAACCCACTTAGTGCCTTATCTGCATTAAATTAGCCTCAGAACCTGTGTAATTCATATGTGTTCGGATTTAAAGGGATGAGGTGGCAACCCTAGCTGCATCTCTTGGTGACAAGTGACAAGCTGCAACTCTTGGTGACAAGTGATCAGCTGCATCTTGATGGCAAGTGAGCGCTGCATTTCTGGTGAAAAGTAACAAGCTGCATCTGGTAACAAGTGATGTAGCAGGTGACACGCTGCATTTGGTGACAAGTGATGTAGCAGGGGACACGCTGCATCTGGTGACAAGTGACGTGGCAGGTGACATGCTGCATCTGGTGACCAGTGACGTGGCAGGTGATACGCTGCATCTGGGGACAAGTGACGTGGCAGGTGACACGCTGAATCTGGTGACAAGTGATATGGCAGGTGACATGCTGCATCTGGTGACAAGTGATGTGGCAGGTGACAAGCTGCATCTGGTGACAAGTGAGCGCCGCATCTGGTGACAAATTATGTGGCAGGTGACAATCCGCATCTGGTGGCAGGCGAAATGGCAAGTGACAGGCTGCATCTGGTGGCAGGCAACATGGCAAGTTCATGCTGCATCTGGTGGCAGGCGACGTGGCAAGTGACACTCCTCATCTGGTGGCATGTGATGTGCCAAGTGCCAGGCTGCATCTGGTGACAGGCGACGTGGCAAGCCGCATCTAGTGGCAGGTGATGTGGCAAGTGACAGGCTGCATCTGGTGGCAGGCGACATGGCAAGTTCATGCTGCATCTGGTGGCAGCCGACGGTGGCAAGTAATACACTGCATCTGGTGGCAGGCGATGGTGGCAAGTGACACAATCAGGGCTCCCACTGATTCTGAATTATGGTGAGATGAACTACTTCATTTTATATTACAATGTAATATAAGAAATAATGCGCTTCGATCATCCTAACACCATATCAACCATGGTGCCGTGATGATTGAAGTGCTAACACCAGTATGGAGTTGGAGTATCTTTATCAGCTGATTGTTAAACTTTCTGGAATACATATATTGCTATTGTGGTGTAGAATCTGGGCCTGCTGTCCCTCCATCCATCTTTCTTTCTTTCTTTCTTTCTTTCTTTCTTTCTTTCTTTCTTTCTTTCTTTCTTTCTTTCTTTCTTTCTTTCTTTCTTTCTTTCTTTCTTTCTTTCTTTCTTTCTCCCTTTCTCTCTCAATCTTTCTCCCTTTCTCTTTCTCTCTCTCTTTCTCCCTCCATCCCTCTCTTCCTTATCCATCCATGATTGGATGATTGGTGATTCATGTCCGAACTGTCAGTTCGCAGTGCGATATGCAAGCTTAAGTGGGGGTGTCATTAATATTGTATTGACACTCCCAGCAATTCGCATATGGCAGTGTGAACTGGATTCGTAGAGTTCCCGTATCGCACCTATGTGAACCAGCACTAAAGCTTTGAAAAGATCAAAAGTGACTGGCGCCCAATTTCTGTTCAAAACTCTTCATTATAGCCATGGACTCAGCCCTGGGGTAAATGCTAGCTCGCTCCCTGCCTCTGGAGGTTACACCCTGCCTTCAGTAGACCGGGGGGGCACTATAGATACAACAAAACACTTTAATTAGTATATTACACTTTATACACTATATACACTTTAATTACAATAATACATGACAAAAGATTCCCAGAGTACTCAGGGGGTAGCTAAAAAACAGCATCTGCAGCTTGCTTTAATGCTTCCCTTGTCTGATTGAAATCCGATTCTTTTGATAAGGTAGGAGTTAGTGCTGTGCTTGCTGGGTTCTGTAAGGAGAGCACAATTACTGAGTTCTGTAAGCAGAGCGCAGCTCAGGATATCTTTTAAGCAGGGATCTTAATCACCTTCTCAGATGACCACTACAGGGAACATCTCACACATCTGCAAATGAAATGCAATAAACAAACAAGCCATTAAAAATTGGAAAAGTGTCATCATGCAGTTGCTATCAGGTAAACGTTACAGTAACATCTCATGAAGTGCCATTGCTAAAAATACTCCAAGGTTTTCAGCTCTGGTTAGTCTAGCGTGGAGCACAAACAAACAACGTGGTGGAAAATAGAATGTCCTCTGTTTCGGCTGGCGGGAACGGATCCCATCAGATTACAGAATCATTTGGAGGAATTGGACAGTTATGCGCAATGATATGAGGTATCACGCCGCGGGCACCAGATCGACAGCCTGCGTTCATGGGGACAGATCGCAGATAAGGGGCTCATGTCTTCACTTCTCCGCTTTCATACAGATATAGAGACACAGAAGAAATCAATTATTTGTGGGATATATTTCAGCCCTCTGGTCACATACCATCCCCGGCTGGACATTTACAGCAGTCTCGATGAACGCTATTGATTTCCAGATGGAGCTGACGCTGTTATATTTGATTAAACATCGTAATTGTTTCACTCGCAGATATTAATGAATTAATTATTTGTAAATCTGAGACAAAATAATGGGTTTTTATTTAAGGTGGAGTAGAGCAGAGTGCAACTCCTTGCCGGTGCATTAGTTGCGTTAAAGAGACCCCGTCATCAACTTTAACCACTTCAGCCCTGGAAGAATTTGCCCCCTTCCTTACCAGAGCACTTTTTGCGATACGGCACTTAACGGCTTTAATACGGCTTTAACTGACAATTGCACGGTCGTGCGACGTTGCACCCAAACGAAATTGACATCCTTTTTTTCCCACAAATAGAGCTTTCTTTTAGTAGTATGTGATCACCTCTGTGGTTTTTATTTTTTGAGTTATAAACAAACAAAGAGCGTCAATTTGAAAAAAAAAACTATTTTTTTTTTTACTTTTTTGGTAATACATATCCAAAAAAAAAATATATATAAAAAAACAAATTTATTCATCTAATTAAGGCCAATATATATTCTTCTACATATTTTTGGTAAAACAAATCGCAATAGGCATATACGGATTTGGTTGTGCAAAACTTATCGCATCTACAAACTATGGGCATAGATTTTTTTTTTTTTACTAGTAATGGCGGCGATCTGCGATTTTTATCGGGACTGCGATATTGCGGCGGATAGATCGGGCACTTTTGACACTTTTTTGGGACCATTGACATTGATCAGAGCTTTAAATAGCCACTAATTACTGTATAAATGTCACTGACAGGGAAGGGGTTAAACTGTAGGGGGTGATCAAGGGGTTAACTGTGTCCTAACTGTGTGGGGGCTGGGATGGCTGGGGCATGACAGATCTAACTGTTCCTGATTACAGGGAACAGTAGATCTGTGTTATGTCCCCCGACAGAACGGGGATCCCCCGTGTTTATATTGGTGGTTCCCCGTCCTGTCTCTGTAGTTGGCGATCGCGGGTCGCCAGCGGACATAGAGTCCCCCGGCCCGCGGGCAAGCTCACGGAGCGTGGGCACTTGCCAGCAAATCGACCATGCAGGGCCGACGTACAATGACGGCGGTTTGCGCAGCTGAGCCAACCTGCTGCAGTACAACTGCGGCGGCTGGTCGGCAACCAGTTAAATATTACAGGTAAAAGCACAGGAAGGTCAAGTAGGAAGAAATAAAAAATAAAAAAAACCCTGCAAGACAAAGGCATAATGTGGTAGTATGCATCTTAAGTCTTATTATAGGCTTACCTGTAGGTAAAAATCACAAAGCGTGGTTTACAACCGCTTTAAAATGTTTACTTACAGTGTTTTTCCTTTACAGAAAGAACTTTTTATTCACTTGCAATGTGCCTCTGAACTTTGAAAAAAATGTGACTACTCCAGGTAGAGTCAATTTAGTAGTACAGCCCCCTGCCTCCCTACACGTTTAGCCCTCTCCTCTTCTAGGAATGTCTGTGCTGGCCCAACTCCCCTGACCCTCCCGTCACCTCCCTACATAACATTTTTTTTGTAAGGAGGAGTGAAGTGGAATGTTATAGAGTGTAACTTGAGTGATATAAGTGGGTTTGCTGCGGTTTCTGGCACCACATCCAAAATGGCAGCTCCCAGCAGCAGTCTCAGGGCTTTTGGGTGTCTACATAAGGGGGAAGTTATAGGTAAATAACATGCCTTAAATATGTTAAATGCACATCTAATCTTATAAGAAGATTGCTGCTTAAATGAAGGGTCTGGTGACAGGGTCTCGTTAAAGGTAAATAGATAGAGCGGGGAAAGGTTAGGCCCTCTGACAAGTTTTTATTGCTTTCTGTGACCCCAGTGGGAAGATTCACCATTTCTATTATCTTGTTGACCACTGTCACTGATAAAAATGGTGGAAAATCCATCATTTTAGAGAAGTCCACAGAACAAGAGGTGAGGGGACACTTGTTCTGAGACAACAATCGAAAAGAGGATTTCCCATCACTTCCTTTAGCTACTTGTTGTGTCTCTGAGACAGGAGGTGAAGGGAAGTTTCCCCAATGATACACAGACAACAAAAAATAAACTAGCAGGGGAAGTCGCATTTATATTATCTATCCAAGGCTAAAAAAAATTGGCTGCACGTTAGGTCTAATCAAAAACAAAATAATAGTTTTTTTTTTGTTTTTGTGCATAAGAATTGAAAGTCATAAAGAGTGATTTTGCATAAGAGTTATACAAGTAGAACAATAAATCTGCCAATAAAATAATAATAATAATAATATTAAAAAATATATAATAATATAAAAAACAAACAACAAAAGGAAAGAATAAAACTAAACTCCACATTTACAGAGTAATGCCATTGTACATGCTTGCCAACAGAGGTACTATGACAGTACAAGAAGTGTGATTGAGTGCCATTGCCATGAAGATAGAGTCAGCATAAAGAAGTTCAAACCCATATCAGAACTTACCAACCATAGATGGTGCACCAGCCAATAGTGTGGAGGCAAACTTGCATCAAATTATCAAATGGCCAATACCCCCCTTTCACACCAAGGTGCTCGAAAGCTGCCAATGAAACATTGCGCGTTTTTGTGGCGCTTTTCAAGCCTTTTTAAAAGGTCACGTGACTCAAAAGAACCATTTTCAGGTGCTTTTGAAGAGCTTTTCGGACATTTTTAAAGCGCTTCCCATTCATTTCAATAGAGAGGGGCTTTTTGGAGGCACTTTTTTAAGCGCTCCAAAGTTGCTGCTTGGAGGACTTTTTTCACCGCCCTGCCAACACACCGCCACAGTGTGAAAACATTGAAATTAATGGGAACTCATTTTCAGGAGCTATTCAGGAGCTTTTGCATACTGCAAAAGCGCCTGAAAAGTGCCTTAGTGTGAAAGGAGTCGCAACATGAGGTAGGAGGGCTGGTAATCACCTGGGCCTCCCCTCCCCAAAGATATGTCTACATCAAGGGTCAGAGGCGGTATCAGAATACTCCAGCCAATGGAACCATTCCTTATCAAATTTAATCAGCCACCCTCAGATGTTGTGGGGAAGCTCTATACAGAGGAAGATCAGAGTTAACAAGGGATTTCCATTTATTCAGAGATGGGGGGTAGAAGATTTTCAGGTTAGGAGAATTGCTTTCTTAGAATAATATAACAGTGCATTTAGAAGGACTCTTGTGACCTTTCTGGGAGCCAGAGGTTCTACTAATCCTAACAGACAGACCCTCATATCCTGAGGTATCAGGATAGCCATTATGGGTTTGATCAATCGCAAGGTCTGAGACCAGTAATCATCAATCGCCACACAGGTCCAAAAGATATGGAGGAAGTGTGCCTGTGGGCTGGAACACCACCACCGCTGCTGCGTAAATTGATGGCGCTATATAAGTACTTGAAAAAAATAAAGTGGCTGCTGGTGGGTATTATTGTCAACTCAAGCTAGATTGCTATTATGCTGACCCAGATTGCCTGACCAGTCTACTCTTTTACCTGCCTAGACCTGACCACTTTCTTGCCTGCCGCCTGCCTCATCTTCTGCCTGGACCTGACCACTCTTTTGCCTGTTGCCTGTCTCAGCCTCTGCTTGGACCTGACCACTTGCTTGCCTGCTGCTTGCCTCAGCCTCTGCCTTGACCTGAACAATCTCTTGTCTGTTTCTTTAGGAAAAAGCTCTGCAACGTAACCATTCTGTCTAACAACCCCTTGTTGGAGTAATTCAACCTTTTTGCAGGAGTGAACCATTAGGGTGTCTGGCTCAATACCCCTTAAGTGGTGTTCTGGTGAAGACAGGGGTGGACTGACCATTAGGGCACTTGGGCACTGCCCGAGGGCCTGGGGCCAGTAGGAGCCCCATGAAAGTACCTCTGTCCCACCTTAAGTAATCTGTGCTTATCCCGGAGTTCAGTGCCAGAACAAATTCCAGCACTGAGCTCCTGTAACTGGTCCGACTCTCTCCCTCTCTGCTCTCATCCCAGGGACCCCTCTCTATCCTCATCCCAGGGCCCCCCTCTCTGCTCCCATCCCAGGGTCCCCCTCTCTGCTCTCATCCCAGGGCCTCCTCTCTGCTCTCATCCCAGGGCCTCCTCTCTGTCCTTTATCCCAGGGCCCCCCTCTTTGCTCCCATTCCAGGGTCCCCTCTCTGACCTCATCCCAGGGCCCCCCTCTCTGCTCCCATCCCAGGACCCCCTCTCTGCTCCCATCCCAGGACCCCCTCTCTGCTGTCATCCCACACAGGGGGGCCCCATGATCTCAATTGCCCGGGGGCCCCATGAGTTGTCGGTCCGCCCGTGGGTGAAGACTAACTGTCACTTAGACTCTGCACCTTGGGTAAGCCTGCATCACCTGCCAAGGGGTACCATAATAGCTGTGGAAGGGACCCAACAGGCCCCACTTGCTACAGGCTGCCTGCAGAAAATGACAGGAGGGGGTGGAGACAAGACCAGTAACCCTGGACGAGAGAGAGTAACAGTGACCGGTCTTTATTACAGGAAGCTTCTGCAGAGAGACAATGTTTTACACTGGATTACTACACAGACCTGGAAGAAATACACAAAGCACCCCAAGATTTAAGTAAGAATACATATGACTCTTGTATTTATACAATATTTGCTTCTCGTGGAATTCAGCTGTAAGAGAAAGTGGATGGGAGATCAACTCCACCCCATCATCTCAGGCCACACTGTACCGCTATCTGCATCACTTCTACAGCAAGAGACACCCATCGGGTCTTAGGCACCTGCCTAGGTCTTCTTGCTCTACCATGGATGATTGGATTATTTCAGTTGAATGCCAGTCAACCTACCAAATCTTTTTTGGGTGGAAATCAGAGAAACTGGAAGCAAGCACACCCCAGTTCTGCAAGGCCGCAGGAGCACCTATAACTCTGTGCCACTGTGCTGCTTGCCTTCATATAGACCAGGGATATGCAATTAGCGGACCTCCAGATGGTGCTGAACTACAAACCCCATGAGACATAGCAAGACTCTGACAGCCACAAGCATGACACCGAGGGGCAGAGGCATGATGGGACTTGTAGTTTTGCAACAGCTGGAGGTCTGCTAATTGCATATCCCTGATATAGACCTTTTATATTCATTATCATAAATCTCAGATGTTTCCAGCTGGATACAGGATTGTAACAGCTAATTCACTGGCCTCTAACGAGACTGATCCACCACTGACAGATATGGGGTTAGCAGTAAGCTGGTTTGTGTCCGCTCCATTCGCGGTCTTCGTTTTCCTGTGCTCCAGTGCCTGAAGGTCCAATGTGTAACACACTCCTAACTCATGAATCCTGCCTGGCATTACCCACATGGAACGCACATCCGATCATAACCCAATAATTGTCTATCATATGCGAATAAGAATTTCACATTTTGAAATCTACAGTCACATCACTTGCTGAAGACAAAACTGAAGGGAAAATGCCCCAAGAACAAGCAGGAACTGAAGACAGTTGCAGGAGAGGCCTGGCAGAGCATCACCAGGGATGAAACCCAGCGTCTGGTGATGTCTATGCGTTCCAGACTTCAGGCTGTAAGTGACTGCAAAGGATTTGCAACCAAGTATTAAAAAGTGAAAGTTTGATTTATGATTGTTAATCCGTCCCATTACTTTTGGTCCCTTAAAAAGTGGGAGGCACATATACAAACTGTTGTAATTCCTACACCGTTCACCTGATTTGGATGTAAATACCCTCAAATTAAAGCAGAAAGTCTGCAGTTAAAGCGCATCTTGTTCGTTCCATTTCAAATACATTGTGGTGGTGTATAGAGCCAAAAAGATTAGAATTGTGTCAATGTCCCAGTATTTATTGACTGTGCGTAGATATTAAAGATATAAAATAATTCAGCTCTATATTTATTATTACAGGGCCTTGAGAAAGTATTCATACCCCTTGAAATTTTCCACATTTTGTCGTGTTACAACCAAAAATGTATTTTTTTGGGATTTTATGTGATAGACCAACACAAAGTGGCACATAATTGTGAAGTGGAAGGAAAACAATAAATGGTTTTCAAAGTTTTTTGCAAATAAATATCTGAAAAGTCCACCTGTGTGTAATTTAATCTCAGTATAAATACTGTTCTGTGAAACCCTCAGAGGTTTGTTAGAGAACCTTAGTGAACAAACAGCATCATGAAGGCCAAGGAACACAACAGACAGGTCAGGGATAAAGTTGTGGAGAAGTGTAAAGCAGGGTTAGGTTAAGAAAAATATCCCAAGCTTTGAACATCTCACACTGTTAAATCCATCATCTGAAAATGGAAAGAGTATGGCACAACTGCAAACCAAGACATGGCTGTCCACCTAAACTGACATGCCGGGCAAGGTGAGCATTAATCAGAGAAGCAGCCAAGAGGCCCATGGTAACTCTGGAGGAGCTGCAGAGATCCACAGCTCAGGTGGGAGAATCTGTCCACAGGACAACTATTAGTCATGCACTCCACAAATCTGGCCTTTATGGAAGAGTGCCAAGAAGAAAGCCTTTGTTGAAAGAAAGCCAAAAGAAGTCCTGTTTGCAGTTTGCAAACATGTGGAAGAAGGTGCTCTGGTCAGATGAGACCAAAATTTAACTTTTTCGCCTAAAAGCAAAACGTTATGTGTGGTGGAAAACTAATACTGCACATCACCCTGAACACACCATCCCCACTGTGAAATATGGTGGAGGCAGCTTCATGTTGTGGGGATGCTTTTCTTCAGCAGGGACAGGGAAGCTGGTCAGAGTTGATAGGAAGATGGATGGAGCCAAATACAGGTCAATCTGTTATAGTCTGCAAAAGACTTGAGACTGGGGCAGAGGTTCACCTTCCAGCAGGACAACGATCTAAACATACAGCCAGAGCTACAATAGAATGCTTTAGATAAAAAGCATATTCATGTGTTAGAATGGCCCAGTCAAAGTCCAGACCTAAATCCAAATGAGAATCTGTGGCAAGACATGAAAATCGCTGTTCACAGATGCTCTCCATCCAATCTGACAGAGCTTGAGCTATTTTGAAAAGAAGAATTTCACTCTCTAGATGTGCAGAGCTGGTAGAGCAGTGGTTCTCAACTCCGGTCCTCAGGACCCACCAACAGGCCAGATTTTAAGTATTACCTTGGGGAGATGCAGACTAGAATACTGCAATCACTGAGCAGCAAATGATATCACCTGTGATGTATTTCAGTTATCCTGCAAACCTGGCCTGTTAGTGGGTCCCGAGGACTGGAGTTGAGAACCACTGTGGTAGAGACATCCCATTGCAGCTGTAATTGCAGAGAAAGGTGGTTCTACAAAGTATTGACTCAAGGGCTGAATACAAATGCACGCCACATTTTTCACATATTTATTTGTGAAACATTTTGAAAACCATTTATCATTTTCCTTCCACTTCACAATTATGTGCCACTTTGTGTTGGTCTATCACATAAAATCCCAATAAAATATATTTGTTTTTGGCTGTAACATGACAAACTGTGGAAAATTTCAAGGGGTATGAATACTTTTTCAAGGCACTGTACATCATTAACCAGTTCCCTACTGACGCATAGTAAAATGACATCGGCAGGGACTGGTCGTCGATCCAGGAGGACGTCATATGACGTCCTCTGCTTCTCGCCGCTACTGCGGGCCCCCAGGGGCCCGCACAGCGGCGATCGCGGATCGCTCGTCTGCCGGGGGGTTGTGTCCCCCCCAGATCGGAGTAAAGAGCCAATAAAATTGGCTCTTTACCATGTGACCGGCTGTGTCCAATCACAGCTGGTCACTAACGCTCCTCTCGTGCACGTCGCTCGTGAGCGCCCCTGGGGGTGCGCAGCGCGGCGATCGGAGCTGAGGCTTGTCCCTCGGACAAAGCCCAGCTCCGATCCGTGTAAAGAGCCAATAGATTTGGCTCTTAACCACGTGACCGGCTGTGTCAATCACAGCCGGTCATGTGATTTAAACAAACCGCGGTAACGAGCGGTTACCGCGGTTCTCCCTGTCACACACCGATCGTGTGTGACAGGGAGATTGCGGTAACAGCTGGTTACCGCCTACTGTGTACACCAAGCATACTGATCACCCCCCCCAATAAAGAGGACCTGTCACCACCCCATCAGAGTACCTGTCACAGCCGATCAGAGTACCTGTCATCTGTCCATCAAAGTACCCGAGTACCTGTCACCTGTCCATCAGAGTACCCGAGTGCCTGTCCCCTTTCCATCAGAAAACCCGAGTACCTGTCACCTGCCTTTCAGATTACCCGAGTACCTGTCACCAACCCATCTAAGTAACCGAGTACCTATCTGCAGCCCATCAGAGTACCCAAGTACCTCTTATCAATCCATCAGATTACCCGAGTATCTGTCTCCAGCCCATCAAAGTACCCAAGTACCTATCTGCAGCCCATCCAAATGCCTGAGTACCTATCTGCAGCCCATTAGAGTACCCGAGTACCTATCTGCAGCCCATGCCTCATAGAATATACCTCAGGTGTTTGCTTTCCAAAATGGGGTCATTTTGTGGGTAATTCCACTGTCCTGGTGCCTCGGGGCCTTCAAAAGTGTGATAGGTATGAATGAAATTTTATGTGTAATTTATGCTCCTAGAACGCCTGACGGTGCTCCCTGCATGTAGTCCGTAAACCTACCCGACGTCTATCCATGAACCCATGAAACTACCCGACCTCTGTCTATGAGCCCATTAGACTACCTAACTATTCTCCATGAACCCATGAGACTACCCGACGTCTATCCATGAGC
>BLSH010316379.1:1368197-1378948 GCA_018402905.1 Glandirana rugosa | reverse complement strand
CCCCCCCCCCCCCCCCCCCCCCCCCCCCCCCCCCCCCCCCCCCCCCCCCCAGGGGGTATAGTCATCCTCTGTGAGGTATTTATTGTTGTGTCAGTCCCTGCTGAGGAGATTCTCTATCTCTGTTTGTCCTGGTGAGGGAAATCTAAAATACTGAGTTGTAACAGAAGCAGGGAAAGAGATGAAATCCTCTAGTGGGGGTTCCAGTGAACCTTCCCCAGTGGGACATCGCATGCTGACGGGGGCACCCGCAGAATACCATGCATTATTTCCAACATGTCCCTTTGACGGCAGTTGATTAAAGCTGAACAAAAACCTCCTATGCTTTAGACCCCTTTGACACTGGGGCTTCTTTTAGCGGCACTTTACCACTGTTGAAGTGGTGTTTTTGGGCATTAGCAGGGTGCTTTTAACCACAAAGAAGGGATTAAAATCTCCCGTGTTGCGGCGCTCGTTCATTGCAATGGGCAGGGACGTTTTGGGAGCGCTGTATACAACGTTCCCAACCCGCCCCAAAGATGCTGCTTGCAGGACTTTTTTCCCCTCCTGTAAGCGCACAGCCCCAGTGTAAAAGCACTCGGGCTTTCACACTTGGGCGGCATGGGTAGCAGTTTTCAGGTGCTATTTCTAGAGCTAAAATGCCTGAAAACTGCCTCAGTGTGAAAGGGGTATTACAGCCAGTTGATGGGGGCACCAACCAGTTGATGGTATGACTTGAATGCTTGCCATGGCTTGCCATGTTTTGGCAAACCAATAAATCAATGGGTTTAGTTCCGCTTTACTTACTTTATCTCCAGAAGATTTACCCCCCCCCCCTTCATGACAAGGCCATTCTTTGGGATATGGCACTGCGTTACTTTGACAATTGTGCGGTCATGCAATTCTGTACCCAAATAAAATGTATGTCCTTTTTTCCCCACAAATAGAGCTTTCTTTTGGTGGTATTTGATCACCTCTGCGTTTTTTATTTTTTGTGCTATAAAAAAAAAAAGTCTGACAATTTTGAAAAAAAAACAATATTTTTTACTTTCTGCCTTATCTACTTAATGCCGGCCCGCCGTCGTTTTACTGCTGCAGAGTGGCTTGTTCCCGCGAATACCGTCATTGTGGGCGTGCACGCTCACTGCCTTGCAGAGGGAGCCAATCAGTGGGTGGATGGAAAGGGAAACAATGATTTCTCTCCTCCTCCAGTCAGCCCAGCCCCTATACAGTTAGAAACACCTAGCAGGGAACACAGTTAACCCCTTGACCACCCGTAGTGTTAACCCCTTCCCTGCCAGTGACATTTATACAGTAATCAGTGCATTTTTATAGCACTGATCACTGTATAAATGTCAATGGTCCCAAAAAACTGTCAAAAGTGTCTGATCTGTCCGCCGCAATATCCCAGTCCCACTAAAAACCAATCAAAGTGTTAACTGTGTGCCTAGCGTAGCCAGGGATACAAACACCACACAAGTGGGTGTACTCGGAGTGCAGCCCACCCTTTTTTTGAAGCTAATCATGTGCCTCAAACCCCCCCATTGGAATCCATGCGTCCAGCGCCCTGCGTGTAGATTAGGGGGCCAGACGCATGGATGGAGGAGCGACGCACCTGCTCCCCTTATGGAGCGGCCTCCACTGATCTAAATTCAGCCAGTCTCTGCTGGCATGGACGAATTTCGATCAGTGTATGGCCCATTTAAAATTTGGGCTTTAGACAAACTTTAATTCCCTTCAGTCTTGCACAGTTGTTCAGGCTTCTCTCCTAGACTGAAATAGCTTTCCCTGATTTACTGCACACTGTAAACTCACAATGTGCATTAGAAGAAGCAGCAAGTCAGTTAGAGCCCGCCTCATCTCCTGCCTGGAGAACATCCAAAATCATCTAGCACTTTCTTCCTCAGCTTGATTGTCCCGGGCATACCTTTTTCAATCAAGAAGGCTCAGCATCATATGTGGGCATTACATGGGAAGCCTGCAGACTGACCTCTACCCATCAAAGCAATTTGATATTTCATTTTCATATTTCCATCAAAGAGCCAGTTCACTGCTTATAGCAAGCCTGATGGCTCTTAACCACTTCCCATCTGGGCCATTTATGGCACTCCTCTTCTACATGTAAAAATCATCATTTGTTTGCTAGAAAATGCGCAGGAATTTTTCAAACGCGTTTTTTTGGGGAAAAAACCTGTTTCATGAATAAAAAAACCAAAACAGTAAAGTTAGCCAAATTTTTTTGTATATTATAAATGATGATGTTAAGCCGAGTAAACAGATACCTAACATTTTTTACAGGGTACGGTACATGTTTAGAGTTACAGAAGAGGTCTAGTGCTAGAATTATTGCTCTTGCTCTAACGCGCGCGGCGATACCTCACATGTGTGATTTGAACGCCGCACACATATGTGGGCACAACTTACGTATGCATTCACTTTTGTGCGTGAGCTTGTGGGGACTGGGGTGCTTTACATTTTTTTTTTATTTTTTTATTTTCACACTGTCTCTTTAAAAAAAAAAAAGGATCACTATTATTCCTATTACAAAGAATGTAAACATCCCCTGTAATAAGAATACTATGTGACAGGTACTCTTTTTATGGAGAGATATGGGGTCAATAAGACCCCACATCTTTCCTCCAGGCTGGAAAGACCGAGATCAGAAAAAAATGTCTTGGTCTCTCCAGCCGCATCCACGGCTTTTTTACTAAAGCTGGCCTGGATGTGACGTCAAAACGTAGCGCCCGGGCCTCCGAGGGTCAAAGAGATGACTGGTGACCAGATAATCAACAGTCATCTCCCTGAAAAACACATCTGGCGGTGACGGATCTCTTCTCCCTGCCGCCGATCCTACGGGCGGCCTGGGAGAAGCACCGGAGGGGGGGACGTCCCCTCTCGCTGCCTATAAGAACGATCAAGCGGCCAAACTGCCGCTATTATCATGCTTATGGTGCAGCGAATCGCCGGCCGGAAAGAATGATATCTGAATGATGCCAGTAGCTGCGGCATCATCCAGATATCACCACTCAAAGTCTAGGACGTCAATAGATGTCCTACGGGTGTAGTAGTTAACCACTTGCCAACCAGCCCCCCAATTAACCCCTTCAATCTCTGTCACTGTGTCACCAAATACAGTTTTCAGATTTATCACTGATCACTGAATTGGTGTCACTTATGGCACTAAATAGTGTTAGGGCAGTTAGTGGTAGGCCCAGGTAGGTTTAGGGAACCCCCAATTAACCCCCTAATAAATGTTTAACCCCGTGATCATCCCCGGTTAACCCTTTCACCCCCTGTCACCAGTGTCACTAGCATAGTGTACAGATCTATTTTCTGATCGTCGTATTAGTGTCACGGGTGACACTAGTTAGCTAGTTAGTCAGTTAGTGTCACCGTTAATCTTTTATAGCATCCAGAGTACCCCCGTATATTACCTAATAAATGTTTTACCCCCTGATCGCTCCCCAGTTAACCCTTTCCCCCCGTCACAGGGTCACTAGTATAGGGTATAGATATTTTTTTCTGATCACCGTATTAGTGTCACGGGTGACATCAGTTAGGTTTTAGTATCAGGGTACCCGCAGTATATACCTAATAGCCCAGCCCACCCAAGTGCAATATCAATAGATCACTGTCACTTACAAAACACAGCACACATAACTGCAGCGTTCGCAGAGTCACGCCTGATCCCTGTGAACGCTAATAGGTTTTTTGGTAGCGATTTGAAGCAGGCTCTGACAACCAGGTGCTTATTTGCCTGTGAGTCACACTAGTGTATCTATAAATTTAGAGGCCAAAATGTCCAATCAGAAGTACACTAGTGAAGAGGCCTGCACGTTACCGAGCATGACCGATGAGAACGAAGGGGAAGATTCACTGTCAGATTCAGGCTCTGCATATGAACCAGTAGACAGCAGCAGCACCCTGACAGATAGCTCTGATGACAGAGTAGTGGTCCCTGCATACCTGATCCCATTCTGCTGTTGTTAAGGTGCAAGAACTGCAGGGCTCTCATATGGAGCAGAAAGCCAGTACTAGTGCCGCTCGTCCTTCTGGTGAACTGACAAGCACCAGCGGCCTAGTACACCCTGTTTGTAGACACACCAGCACTGCAGTAACACTTGGTGATGTGGCGCATCTCGTGAATAAGTGCAGTTCAAGCTGGTGCGGTGGCTAGCACAAGTAGTGTCCCGCAGCCACCGAGAAGACAAAGACAGGCCCGCAGAGCCCATAGTGCCCTTCCAGTTGCATGTGCTAACCCTGATTGGCAACCCACCACTTCTGCAGTGCCCGTACTTCCCCCATTCACTGGCCAACCCGGAATTCAGGTGGAAACAGTTAATTTTACGTCCCTTGATTTTTCTTCACTGTGTTTTTCATGGAAGATCTCTATAGATCTTTTGTGGACCAAAGCAATTTGTATGCTTGTCAATTCATCGCCGCTAATCCCCATTTGACCCTTGCCAGAGAATGGAAATCTATTACGGTTTCTGAATTTAAGACCATTCTGGGCCTATCCCTCCTCATGGACATATGTAAAAAAAAGAGTTGGGGTCATATTGGTCCACTGTCCAAATTCACCATATGCCCCTATTCTCTGCTTCCATGACCAGGGCTAGATACGAGCAGATCTTGTGGTTTATGCACTTCAACGACAATGAACTCATCCGCGGGGTGACCCTGAATACGATTGGTCCCACAAAATTCGGCCCCTCATAAAACACTCCAACCAAAAATTTGCAGCCTTGTTTATTCCTGATCATGTTGTCTGCGTAGACAAGTCCCTGATTAAATTTTATGGCCGTCTTGCTTTCAAACAGTTTCTCCCCAGCAAGTTTGCCAGATATGGGGTTAAGATGTATAAGCTCTGTGACAGAGCCACAGGCTATATATATAGTTTTATGGTTTACGAGGGAAAAGATAGTCATGTGGAGCCCCCCAACTGCCCAGACTACATAGAGAGTGCTGGCAAGATTTTTTGGGACCTGGTGTCACCCTTATTTGAAAAAGGGTAGGTGGACAATTATTACACAAGCATGCCACTTTTTAGTCACTTGTTTGATTCTGGAATTGGCCAATGTGGCACCAGGCAATCTAATCGACGGGGCTTCCCCCAACGGCTTGTAGAGTCCCGACCTTAGATGGGGGGAGAGAGCCTGCTTGCAGTGAAGTGGAGGGAAAGCGGAATGTTTTCGTTCTGTCCTCCATTCAAGCAGACACGGCAGTCCAAATTCCAACGGCGATTGGTGTTGTGGAGAAGCCCCTCTGTGTCCACAAATACAACCTTAATATGGGATGGGTGGACATCAACGACCAGTTGTTGGTGCCGTACTTAATTGCCCGCAAGGCCAGACACTGGTACAAAAAATTGTCTGTATACCATTTTCAATTGGCTCTGCTGAACGCTTATGTGCATTACAAAGCATCAGGACATTCTGGATCCATCCTTAAATTCCAGGGATCATCACAGCCCTTCTGTTTCCAGATGATGCTGTTCCCCAACTTCCCAACGCAAATGCAGTGAGCCGGCTGCATGAGAGGCACTTTCCAGAATTCCTCCGTGGTACCTCAGGCCAAAGAACACCCCAAAAAGATTGTTGAAGTTCTGTCTGTAGGAAATGCGGATATAGGCGTGACATCCACTCTTATTGTCCCTCCTGTCCTGGCCAGCCTGGTCTCTGCATCATTGAATGTTTCACTCGCTACTACACACTAGTGGAGTATTAGCGTAGGGTACATAGTGGTAGGCACACTTAAGGCCTATACACACGATCCGCTTATTGGCCAACAACGGTCGTCCAACAGCCTGTTGGCCGATAATCCAAGTATGCACAATTTGACACCAATTTCCAATTATCCTCCAACAAAAGTTGGCTGACAAGACTAGAAAACTTTTGTTGGCCAACAAGGCATTGGCCAATTGTTGGCTCATGTATACAGAAGTTGGCCAACAAAAAGTTGGAAGTGCAAACACGCATGCTCGGAATCCAAGAAGTGTTCGGTTGTGTAAACCTGTGTTCCTAAATTCACAAATCACATTCACCTGAACTTCCTCGTTATATGCTCATAACACTTCACTACGTTCACCTTGATGGGACGATTGATAGACTACCGTCAGTACGCTAGACAAAACAGCCGACAGCCGATTTGGACAAAAGTTGGATGTGCGGTCATAAGATAATCGGCGCATGTGTAAAAGGCTTAACACAGGGTCTCGAAAGATGAGATGGCCAGAATCGCATTTTGAGAGACCCTAAGCTGGAAAGTGTACGGTTAAAGTAAAAGTGCAAAAAAATTTATAAATAAACAAAAAAATAATTTAAATAAAAGGCCAAAAATAGTTGTGGTTTTATTGTTCTCTCTCTATTCTCTCTCTATTGTTATAGTTGTCTTCTAATTTGTAATTCTTTTATAATTCTTTACTGTTTACTGTGTTTTATTGTTTAAATATAAAAAATATGAAGAAGGGGGGATTTTATGGTGCCACAAGTATTCAAAGAAACCAAAAGGCAAAAAAATAGAAAATTTTATTGTTCATAGTACATTAAAAAAATATTTTTTAAGACGAGTGTCAAGGTTTTCTTCACCATTAATTGTTTTTTTTTCACATGGAACAATATTCTTTACCACATACAGAGAATACAAATGGGGAAGAACTTGATAAAATGCCCCTTGGTTCTACATGTTTCGCTATATGCTTCCTCGGGAACAGTGAGGCATTTATGTTCTATATGAGGTAGAGAAAAAATTAAATTTATTTGCCAGAGGGAGTAAGAGTGTCCAAAGGTGGAAAAATGGCCGCTGAGGGTTCCAAATGGAGGCTGCAGAGTGAACCTCTAATCATTGAAGAACATAGGTGCAATGTATCATCCTAATTGTCCCTTAAATTATACTGAATGTACCTCTCCTGGATTAGGTGTATTAGAATCCCAACAGACGCTCCAGTGAAAACAGAGGATAGGGTCAGTCCAGGGAGTTCTTGGAAGGGGTACACAAAATATATACCTCCACTACCCAGAGAGCCCTCTTGCAAATTACACACCGTCTCCAGCATTGTCCCAGACAAATGGGTGCCGTCAAAAAAAATCTAAATCAAAACTCAAAAAAAATCCCCCCTTCTTCATCATTTTTTTTATTTTTTCAAACATGGGATGAGGTACCTTTTGGCCCATTGATATAGCGTAGTTTACAATTAATATGTTTTATTGTTAACCATTATTTGCATTGCAGGTATGCCATTCAGCTGCAGCACTGATTTATTCATCTTGACAGCAACAGCATTTGCTCCAACGATATGTAAATCAGCGACTCCAGAGCTGTAGGAGTTGATTTCACCACCACAGTTAAAAAAAGAGCATATGCTGAAGCATAGGGGCAGGGGCGGACATAGCATATATTTTTAGAGCGGTGCATGTATGCCCATCATTAGAAGTGGGTGGATGCAGGGCGGTTTTCTTACAATGCATGCCCAACAAGGACCAGCGATGTACTGGTATGTTGCTGGACTTTGAGTGGTTATACCGGAATGATGCCTGCAGGTATAGGTATCATCTTGGTATCGTTCTTTTCAGTCGACGGTCGGCTTTCATGTTTAGCCACTAGACTGCTTTTACAAGCAGTGAGAGGGAACGTCCCCCCCCCCCCTCACCATCTTCCATGGTTTTCTCCTCCCACCATGGCTCTCCTGTTCCACCAGGCAACCCGAGAATGCAGCTGGTGGTTCTGCCAGCTGACCATAGAGCTGATCAAAGACTAGAATGACTCCAATCATCCCTATGGCATAAGAAACCGGATGCTATGAGCATTTCATAACTTCAGTTTTGCCGGATATAAACAGCACCACTGGGAAGTTGGAAAAGCATCTTATCACACTGATCTTGGTGTGGTCAGATGCTTTAAGGGTTGAGGAGAGATCTAGAGTCCAATAGACCCCAAATTTAAAATATATATATATATATATATATATATATATACCTGTCACTACCTATTGCTATCATCGGGGATATTTAAATACCCTGTGATAACAATAAATGAAAAAAATGAAAATGAAAAAAAATGAAAGGGACAGTGTAAAAATAAAATAAAGCAAAAGCAAAATGAATAATTAAAAAAAAAAAGCCCCCCTGTCCCCCCGTGCATGCACGCAAAGGTGAACGCAAGCGTTGGTCTTGTGTTGTATATAAACAGCAAGTGCACAGCAGTGTGAGGTATCACCACGAACGTCAGATCGAGGGCAGTAATTCTAGCAGTAGACCTCCTCTGTAAATCTAAAGAGGTAACCTGTAAAAGCTTTTAAAAATGTATGTGTAATTTTAAATCATGTTGTGTTTGGTATCTATGTACTCGGCATGAGATCATCTTTTATACCTCACCAAAAAACATTTGGGCATCACAGGACACAGTATACAGCTCAGCATCACAGGAAACAATATACATCTCAGCATCACAGGACACAGTATACAGCTCAGCATTACAGGACACAGTATACAGCTCAGCATTACAGGACACAGTATACAGCCCCAGCATCACAGGACACAGTATACAGATCAGAATCACAGGTGGGGTATATAGCAGCCAGTATCATAGGACACAGTATACAGCCCCAACATCACAGGTGGGGTATATAGCAGCCAGTATCACAGGTGGAGTAAATTGCAGCCAGTATCACAAGTGGGGTAAATTGCAGCCAATAGCACAGGTTGGGTATATTGCAGCCAATAGCACAGGTAGGGTAAACTGCAGCCAATAACACAGGTGGGCTAAATAGCAGCCAATAACACAGGTGGGGTAAATTGCAGCCAATAACACAGGTAGGGTAAATTGCAGGCACCCCCGCGGCACTGACAGACCCCCCCACCCCAAAGTCGGGACAAAGTCCCGCACTTACCCCATCTATTAGCAAGCAGGAGTGTGCAGAGTCCGGTGAGCGGGGAGCGTGCTGGCAGTGTGCAGAGTCCGGCAAGCGGGGACCGTGCTCTCCGTGCTCCGACGACATCCTCCCTCTCCTCCGAGATAGGCGTCCAATAGGATCACCTGTCTTCTCCGCCAATCAGGAACTGGTAACATACCGGCATTTCCTGAGAGTGGTTCCCAGTTAGAAAGTCAAATGTTCATTTGCCTTTCTAAGGGCTTGTGGTGGCACGCTTTGGGCCACAAGCCACACTTTAATGAAGCCAATTAGAGCCTACGACTCTAATGAGATGCTTCATGGAAATCCCCCGCTGCGGTAATTCATGTGGCCAGCGCCACAAAGGGGCCAGCCGCATGAAAGGGGGGGTGGTCACGGGCGGCCATGGATAGATTCATGCTATGCATGAATCTATCCATGACATAGAGGGGGGTGGCTGGAGAGAGGGGCGGTGCCCGTGCGCCACAATGGACGGGCCGCCACTGCTCAGGAGTAACTTTACTGTGGACACCATATGTTAGGGGCCCTTGTTTGAGAGGACCTCTGCTCCCAACCTGCAGCATACCCTACCCAGGACCTGTCTCACTCACATGGGAACATTACTCAAGCATACAGCCCTGATACTGATACTACTAGTGGGAGGTTGATTTCCCTATGAAAGGTGTATGTGGACTGCCCTGTGCGACCAGAGGGGGGGGCAGTGGTTCACCATATGAAGATTTTATTTGATGACTCCATATATCTCATTTTTGCTTACAACCTCAAGTGTTTGACTGCTTTACATATCTTTCCTGAAGAAGCTGGCTTTTTGTTCCTGTAAAACTGCGTCGAGAAGTCAAAGCAAGTCCTCTATTCCCTGCTGCAACAGGGTGATGAGTAATAACACTAAGCAAAGTTCACTGGTTTCATATGTACTGTGTTTGTGATGCATGTTATATTATGTGTTGTGTGTTTTGTATCAATAAAATATTTTTGATACTTTTTTAATAATTGGTACCGCTATAGTCCTTGCAATTTAGTAGTTAGGTTTTTTTGCATTTCAGGACGAGGTAGCAGACATAGTTGTCCAGACATCTAGGGGCCCTCTAATTGAGTCCCCCCTCCCACATTTTCTTTGCAGTAGAATTTTTTAAAGCGATGCCTATGGAGATTTTTAAGTACCATAGTTTGCCGCCATTCCATGAGTTTGCGCAATTTTAAAGCATGACATGTTGGGTAAGTATTTACTTGGCACAACATCATCTTTCATATTTTACAGAAAAATTGGGTTACATATTGCATTTTTTTTAAATTCATTAACCACTTCCCGACCGCGCTATAGACAAAAGACGTCCACAGCGCGGTCGGGTTATTCTGACAGGACGTCCATGGACGTCCTCCAGAATCTGGCTTCCCGCGCGCCCCCTGGGACGCGCACACGGGAACATCCGTGACCGTCGGGTCCGGGGGACCCGACAGATCACGGATCGCGGTGAATGGCCGCTGTGAGCGGCCTTTCACCATGTGATCGCGCCGTCCAATGACGGCGCGATCACATGTCAACAAGCCGGCGCTACAACTGTACACTAGCGCGGCAGTAACCTGCCGCGCTAGTGTACCACTTTCCGGCGAGTGTCGCCGGTAAGTGGCGCTAGGCACTAGACAGCCCAGGGGGCCTGGGCTGCCAGTGCCTACAAGGGCACACGCGCAGGGTCCCCCGCGCGCCCTTCGGTCTAAGACCTCCTGCAGGTACCTGCAGGACAGTCTTATTGGGCTGGCGCGACACCTGCAGAAAACAGATATCGCGCCAGCCCTTCACCAATTACTTAAATTTTTTTTACGTTATACATTGGGTTAAAAAGACATTTTATACTTTCTACTACAACAC
>BLSH010316379.1:1348242-1359021 GCA_018402905.1 Glandirana rugosa | reverse complement strand
AGAAGAGGCTCCCTTCTGGGACAACAGCCATTCAGACCAATTTGATGCAGTGTGCGGTGTATGGTCTGGGCACTGACAGGCTGACCCTCCATCCCTTCAACCTCTGCAGCAATGCTGGCAGCACTCATATGTCTATTTCCCAAAGACAACCTCTGGATAGGACGCTGAGCATGTGCATTCAAGTTCTTTGGTCGACCATGGCGAGGCCTGTTCTGATTGGAACCTGTCCTGTTAAACCGCTGTATTGTCTTGGCCACGGTGCTGCAGCTCAGTTTCAGTGTCTTGGCAATCTTCTTATAGCCTAGGCCATCTTTATGTAGAGCAACAATTCTTTATTTCAGATCCTCAGAGAGTTATTTGCCATGAGGTGCCATGTTGAACTTCCAGTGACCAATATGAGAGAGTGAGAGCGATAACACCAAATCTAACACACCTGCTCCGCATTCACACCTGAGGTCTTGTAACACTAACAAGTCACATGACACCAGGGAGGGAAAATGGCTAATTGGGCCCAATTTGGACATTTTCACTTAGGGGTGTACTCACTTTTGTTGTCAGCAGTTTAGACATTACTGGCTGTGTGTTGAGTTATTTTGAGGGGACAGCAAATTTACACTGTTATACAAGCTGTACGCTCATTACTTTACATTGTAGCAAAGTGTCATTTCTTCAGTGTTGTCACATGAAAAGATAGAATAAAATATTTACAAAATGTGAGGGGTGTACTCACTTATGTGAGATACTGTGTGTATATATATATATATAATGTTTGGGGGTTCTAAGTCATTTTCTGGCAAAACAACATCGATTTTTACATATATGAGAGTAGTGTCAGAAATGGCCTGGTTGGCAAGTGGTTAATGACATTGATATCCAATGGTACCTTGCAAGCAGTGATTCCTGTACTGACTACGCCTTCTGAAACTCCTCTCAGCACCTCAGTAGTTTAGAAGGAAGGCTCTGTGAAATGTGTGACACAGCAGGGTCTACCCACAGGGCATAATAAAGACATGTCACAGAATTCAAGGATGTACATGAGTCATCACAAAGTACGTTTTCAAATTTGAAGATCATTCAAATTATTAGGAGTAGGCTAGAAATAATTGACATACAGCGTGGAAATTAATATATACAGTGGGTACGGAAAGTATTCAGACCCCCTTAAATTTTTCACTCTTTGTTATATTGCAGCCATTTGCTAAAATCATTTAAGTTCATTTTTCCCTCAATGTACACACAGCACCCCATTTTGACAGAAAAACACAGAATTGTTGACATTTTTGCAGATTTATTAAAAAAGAAAAACTGAAATATCACATGGTCCTAAGTATTCAGACCAAAGTGCTCAGTATTTAGTAGAAGCACCCTTTTGATCTAATACAGCCATGAGTCTTTTTGGGAAAGATGCAACAAGTTTTTCACACCTGGATTTGGGGATCCTCTGCCATTCCTCCTTGCAGATCCTCTCCAGCCCTGTCAGGTTGGATGGTGAACGTTGGTGGACAGCCATTTTTAGGTCTCTCCAGCTCTCCAGAGATGCTCAATTGGTAAGTCAGGGCTCTGGCTGGGTCATTCAAGAACAGTCACGGAGTTGTTGTGAAGCCACTACTTCATTATTTTAGCTGTGTGCTTAGGGTCATTGTCTTGTTGAAAGGTAAACCTTCGGCCCAGTCTATGGTCCTGAGCACTCTGGAGAAGGTTTTTGTCCAGGATATCCCTGTACTTGGCCGCATTCATCTTTCCCTCGATTGCAACCAGTCATCCTGTCCCTGCAGCTGAAAAACACCCCCACAGCATGATGCTGCCACCACCATGTTTCACTGTTGGGACTGTATTGGACAGGTGATGAGCAGTGCCTGGTTTTCTCCACACATACCACTTAGAATTAAGACCAAAAAGTTCTATCTTGGTCTCATCAGACCAGAGAATCTTATTTCTCACCATCTTGGAGTCCTTCAGGTGTTTTTTTTTAGCAAACTCCATGCGGGCTTTCATGTGTCTTGCACTGAGGAGAGGCTTCCGTCGGGCCACTCTGCCATAGAGCCCCAACTGGTGGAGGGTTGCAGTGATGGTTGACTTTCTACAACTTTCTCCCATCTCCCGACTGCATCTCTGGAGCTCAGCCAGAGTGATCTTTGGGTTCTTCTTTACCTCTCTCACCAAGGCTCTTCAACCCCGATAGCTCAGTTTGGCCGGATGGCCAGCTCTAGAAAGGGTTCTGGTCATCCCAAACGTCTTCCATTTAAGGATTATGGAGGCCACTGTGCTCTTAGGAACCTTAAGTGCAGCAGAATTTTTTTTGTAACCTTGGCCAGATCTGTGCCTTGCCACAAATGCTCTTCTGGCAGTTCCTTTGACCTCATGATTCTCATTTGCTCTGACATGCACTGTGAGCTGTAAGGTCTTATATAGACAGGTGTGTGGCTTTCCTAATCAAGTCCAATCAGTATAATCAAACACAGCTGGACTCAAATGAAGGTGTAGAACCATCTCACGGATGATCAGAAGAAATGGGAAGCACCTGAGTTAAATATATGAGTGTCACAGCAAAGGGTCTGAATACTTAGGATCATGTGATATTTCAGTTTTTCTTTTTTAATAAATCTGCAAAAATGTCAACAATTCAGTGTTTTTCTGTCAATATGGGGTGCTGTGTGTACATTAATGAGGAAAATAAATGAACTTAAATGATTTTAGCAAATGGCTGCAATATAACAAAGAGTGAAAAATTTAAGGGGGTCTGAATACTTTCCGTACCCACTGTACTTGACCATAGATATATTTTAAGAGTACTGAGGCAGGGTGCTGTGTTGTTTTTTTTTTTTTTTGTATCAAAGATGTGCTGTAAACTATGCCCAGTTTTCTATTTGTGCAGCATCGTTTTCTTACTTTGGCTACCCAGCATGCATCTGCCAATCTCGTGCATGTGCAGTGCGGTGCAATCTTTGTCAGCTTGAAATGGCATGGTTCCACTAACATTTAACATTGGCTTCTATGGGGAATCTTGGTCAGCTTGACATGGCACTGGAGCAGTGCCATGTCAAGCTGACCAAGATTTCCCATAGGTGTCAATGTTAAATGTTACTGGAGCCGTACCGTGTCAAGCTGACCAAGATTTTCCATAGACGCCAGTGCTAAATGTTACAGGAGCAGTGCCATGTCAAGCTGATCAAGAGTTTCCATAGACGCTATATGTTAAATTTTATTGGAGCCGTGCCATGTCAAGCTCACCAAGATCTCTCAGGAGCCTAAAGGAGGAAGTGAAATAAGATATAGGCATAAATCAGTTAAGTGAACAGAAAAAAATAACTAAATAAATTGCCAATTCATTTTAAGGATGCACTTAAGTGCTGCATGATGAGGAGTGAAAATTTAGGTGGAACTCCTCTTTAAATACTGTTCCATTAGGCAGGCACTGTGGCTTGTCATATACCTGGTATTTTGTATTCCTATATTTTATGCCCTGTCTGTACGCAACTTTTTTAAATTAAGAATAAAGAAGTGACTCCAAAGTTTTGAAGCCAGGGGACCAGTGTGACAGCCAAGAAAATAGCATATTCAGAAGGAAACATTAGCAATGGCTGCCTGTATTTCCTTTACAACAGATTTTCTTCTAAATGCAACAAATCTTTTGACTTCGGGGAAAGCAGGTACATCAAAAGGGCTCTTCCAGCACCCCCAACTGGCCAAAATGTAAACTGCAACAAATGTGCAATGATAGTGAAGTTTTTCAAGGCATCACTTAAAGCGGAGGTCCGGGCTAAAAAAAAAAATTAAAAGTCAGCAGCTACACATACAGTAGCTGCTGACTTTTAATATTAGGACACTTACCTGTCCTGGACTCCAGCGATGTCGGCACCCGCCGCCGATCTTCGGATCGGGGGACGGGTGCAGCCGCTTCCATCGCGGGTAAGGGAACCCGGACGTGTAAGCAGTACAGCTTCACGCCGGGCACCTTACCGCGCATGCGCGAGCTCTGCCACGCTCTGCTACTGGCCAGGCGGCCAGTAGCAGAGCGAGCAGGGAGGAGGGAGCCGGCTTCTGACGTCATCTGCCGCGTCCGCCGGCCAGAACTCCCGGAAGTGTGGAAAAGGACACCTGTCTAAAGACAGGTGTCCTCTTCCCCCTCCCCCCCGAAAGGTGCCAAATGTGACACCTGAGGGGGGGAGGAATCCAACCAGCGGGAGTTCCACTTTAGGGTGGAACTCCGCTTTAACCACTTACCAACCGGGCCACTTTTTTACATTTGGTGGTCACAAGCTAAAAACATTTTTTTTTGCTAGAGAATTACTTAGAATCCCCAAACATTATATATATATTTTTTCAAACACCCTAGAGAATAAAGTGGCGATTGTTTCTATACTTTTTGTCACACGGTATTTGCGCAGCGGTCTTTCAAGCGCGATTTTTTTGGAACAATTTTACTTTTTTGAGTTAAAAAATAAGACAACAGTAAAGTTAGCCCAATTTTTTTCCATATTGTGAAAGAGGATGTTATGCCGAGTAAATAGATACCATACATGACCTGGTTGAAAATTGCGCGCACTCACGGAATGGCGACAAAGTCCGGTATTTAAAAAGTTCCATAGGCGACGCTTTAAAATTTTTTAACGGTTACCAGGTTAGAGTTACAGAGGAGGTTTTTTGCTAGAATTATTGCTCACACTCTGGCGATCGCAGCGATACCTCACATGTGTAGTTTGAACACCGTTTTCATATGTGGGCGCGACTTACGTATGCGTTTTCTTTGCTGCGCGAGCTCGCGGGGACGGTGGCGATTTAAATCTTTTTTTTTTTTTTTAATTTCATTTATTTATTTATTTTTAGCACTGTTCCTTTAAAAAAAAAATCTGATCACTTTTATTGCTATCACAAGGAATGTAAACATCCCTTGTGATAGTAATATATGGTGACAGGTACACTTTTTGGAGGGCCGGGGGGTCTAAAAGACCCCCCATCCCTCCTTTACACTTCACAGTATTCAGATCGCCAAAAACGGCGATTCTGAATACTGTCGTTTTTTTAAATTTGTCGCCGTTAGCCGCCGTGTAAACTGGAAGTGACGTTGTGACGTCGCTTCCGGAATTTGCCGAAAGAGACACGATCGGAGCCGATTACGGCTTTTGTCAGGTCTCCTTCCAGCCGGCGGACGCGCCGGTTCGTCGCTCCGGTCTCCCGGTGGGACGGGAGGCCGGAGAAGAGCGGCGAAAGGCGGCGGGAGGGGGGGCGTCCCCTCCCGCCCCCTGGGGTAACGACCGAGCGGCTCCCGAGCCGGATCGGTCGCTACCCCTGGATAGCCGACCGCCAGCTCTAAAAAATGATACCGGGATATAGCCTGCAGGTGCAGGCTATGTCCCGGTACAGCTGCTCAAACCCGACTGCCGCCTATTTACGGTGCTGGTCGGGAAGTAGTTAAAGCGGAACTTCACCCTATATGGGAATTCTGCTTTAACCACTTAAGGACCAAACCTGCTTCTGACCTTTGTTCTTTACAATCAGTATTTTTTGCTAGAACATTACTTAGAACCCCCAAACAATATATATATTTTTTTTAGCAGGGTCCCCTAGAGAATAAAATGGAGATTGTTGCAATACTTTATGTCACACCGTATTTGCACAGCGGTCTTACAAACACAATTTATTTTGGAAAGAATACACTTTTTTAAATTAAAAAATAAGAAAATAGTAAAGTTAGCCCAATTTTCTATAATGTGAAAGATGATGTTACACAGAGTAAATTGATACCTAACATGTCATGCTTTAAAATTGCGCATGCTCGTGGAATGGCGACAAATTACAGTAATTAAAAATTTCCATAGGCGATACCTTAAATTTTTTTGCAGGTTACCTGTTTAGAGTTACAGAGGAGATCTAGTGCTAGAATTATTGCTCTCACTCTTACGATCACAGCGATACCTCACATGTGTGGTTTGAACACATGTGGGCGTGACTTGCATATGCGTTCGCTTCTGCTTCTGAGGGATGTCGCATTTAAAAAAAAAAACCTATTTATTTTACTTTCTATTTTTTATTTTTACACTGTCCTTTTTTTAAAAAAAATGTTTTGATCACTTTTATTCCTATTACAAGGAATGTAAACATCCCTTGTACAGGCAGTCCCCTAGTTATGAACATCCGACTTAGAAACGACTCCTACTTACAAACAGAGGGAGACAACAGGAAGTGACAGGAAATCTCCCCCTAGGAAGAGAAATTCACTCCTGTAAGAGTTATTATGGCAAAAAGTCTCCACTGATGCTTTATCACCAAGGTTTGTTTCCACAACAACCCAAAATTTTCAAAATCCAATTATCATTGGGACAGGAAGTGAGGTGAAATCTTCTGAACAGAAACATGGACAGCAAAACAAACATTACAGGGGTGTTAACCCTTCCCTATGCTATCCAAAAAGCTTAAAAATATTTGTTTTGGCTGAAGCTACACTTAAAAAATGTACCTGTTCTGACTTACAAACAAATTCGACTTATGAACAAACCTACAGTCCCTATCTTGTTTGTAACCCGGGGACCGCCTGTAATAGAAATAAGCAGGACAGGGCCTCTTTAATGTGAGATCTGGGGTTAAAAAGACCTCAGATCTTACATTTACACTTAAAAGCAATTAAAAAAATGTCATTTTATTTTTACACTTAAAAAATTGGCCCTTTAAGGCCGGAGGGCGGAAGTGACGTTTCATGTCGCTCTGGTCCTCCAAGGACATAGAGTCGAGTGGGGGCTTCTTGCCCTCACTCGACTTCCTGCCCATCTGTACACCAGATAGGATCATTTCCTTCGCTGCTGATCTCTCCGGTAAGTGACGTAAATGACCAGGAGCGGTGGGAGGGGAGGGGCAGCTCTCCCGCCGCCCATAAAAGTGATCGTTAGGTGAACCTGCCTCTGGGACTACTTTTATGTGAAACAGGATCCCACACCGTGTAAATATATACCAGGATAAGGCTGCATGACAACGTCAAAGTAGCGACGTATATACATGGTGGGCGGTCTGGAAGTAGTTAAAGAATCCCACCTCCTAACATTATTGGAGGTTTATTTTTTTTGGGGGGGGGGGCGCAGCAAGTACCTAGTTTTTGCAGTTACTTGCTCCCACTTACACAAGGCAACTCCACTGGGAGCTCTCAAAACCCCAACCCCCTCACCTCCCTTCCTGCAACCTATTGAGACATGTCACAGGTCCTAAGAGGCTGCGGGACCATTCACAAAGCACAGCGTGACTTGCGCTCGCACAGTGGGAAGCCAGCTTACCATAGTTACCATGGCAAAGCTAGGGACCCTAAGACTGATGAAGAATCAACCCAGGTGAGGACAGCGCTGGATCCCTGGACAGGTAAGTGTCCTTTTATTCAAATTCAGCAGCTACAGGGGAAACAGGGGAATGGCGCACATAGATATAAGGAACTCCCCAAGGGCTTAAAAAGTAACAGACATATAAATGTATAAAAATATCCAGCAACTGTTCAAAGTATAAGTCTATAAGTAAATAAGTCCAAGAGTCCATAACATTTATGGCCATAGGTGTGGGCAGCCTATTGAATTAGGGTGTGCGCCCTAAAGCTCAAACACATATGCGTGTGTGTGCATGTATATATACTGAGAGTGTCAGTAGAGCAGTGGATGGTGTCAGTAGTTTTTATTTTTATTATTTTTTACAATTGTATTTTATTTATTTATTAATTTTTTTAGAATTTTTTTAGCATCTCCGTTAGGGGGCTTTGATGAAATATCAGGGTCCCAAACAGGGGGTCTCTGCTACACACGGGCTGATTAGGATGTGCCCAGGCACACCTGGCACACCCTGAGCACAGGCCTATGTTTATGGCCATATCTCCGAACTGTCCCTGATATCGAGGGACTGTCCCTGATTTGGAACAAAGTCTCTCTGTCCCTCTTTCCTCCTCATTTGACCCTCTTTTTGGTCTGATCTTTAACCTCTTGCTTACTGGGCACTCAAACCCCCTTCCTGCCCAGACCAAATTTTCCCTTTCAGCGCTGTCGCATTTTGAATGAGAATTGCGTGGTCTTGCAATGTTGTACCTGAACTAAATTTACATAATTTTTTTCCCACAAATAGAGCCTTCTTTTGGTGGTATTTGACCACCTCTGCGTCATTTCTGATCGCCGCTATAAACAAACAAAGAGCAACGATTTTGAAAAAAGAACATTATTTTTTACTTTTTGCTAAAATACAAATCCAAAAAAAGTCATAATAAAAAAAAATTCATCAGTTTTGGCCGATATAGATTCCACATATTTTTGGTAAAAAAAAAAAAATCGCAATCGGCGTATATTGATTGGTTTGGGCAAAAATTATCGCGTCTACAAACTATGGGAATTGATTTACGGCGTTTTTATTATTTATTTATTTTTTACTAGTAATGGCGGCAATCTGCGATTTTTATCGGGACTGCGATATTGGGGACATTTTTGACACTTTTTTGGGACCAATGACATTTTTACAGCGATCAGAAATTTAAATGTCCACTGATTACTGTATAATTGTCATTGGCAGTGAAGGGGTTAACCTGCAGGGGGCAGTGAAGGGGTTAAATGTGTTCCCTGCGTGTGTTCTAACTGTGTGGTATGTCCCCTGTCACAGAACGGAGAACCACTGTGTTTACATCGGCGGTTCCCCGTTCTGAAGCTCTGACAGGGGATCGCAGGTCTCGGGCGGACATCGACGCGCGCGCACCCCCACCTGTGAGTGCACGACAGGAGCGCGCACAAGGGCTGGACGTCCACCCGGAGATTCAGATCCACGCTGGAGCCGTACTTCGGCTTGTAGAGATAGTAGAATAGTGGTACATGCTGGGGTCGGCAACTGGCTAGCAAAGCGGTACAGAAGGTGCAGGCAGAAGAATCGTCGGGTACAGGCAGGGTCGTCAACAGACAGGCAGCAAGGATCAGGCAGAAGAGTTGTTGTGAGCAAGCTGGGGGTCGGTGCAGGCAGAGATCATTCAAGGTCTAAGACAAGCCGGGTCACAGGAACAGATAATCAGGATACAGGTCACTCTGGAACACACAAACGCTGTAGAATGGACAGCACTGGCTGCAGGGTGCTGTCTGCTTAAATGGGACCACGCGCGCACGGACCTGGTTTCAAGGCACAGTCATTTCCTAACAAGCGCCTTCTAAGTGTAGTAACGGAAGATCTTTATTGGTAAAAACAGTAGGCAACTCACATACTGTATGTGTATAAAAAGAAGAGCTCTTCTCAAATAAGCCACTAAGATCTGATGTCTGTCTCCTGCAAGAGGTATCCGTGTAATCTACTTGTGGCTGGAACTGACAGGTTCTTTTGCTGCTTCTTTCACCTGGTGATCTAGCCAGTAAGTGTTTTATTTTTTAACAGAACAAGCTGTCCAGCAGATGTAGCAGTTAGAAGATTGAGACATACAATTTACCACTGATAGGAGTGCTTGCAATGATCAGTTTTTATTTATATAAAAACAAAGACAAATTCCCAGCTCAACTTACTAGCCAGCCTGCAACAAACCAAATTGTCCTGTCTAACAGTTCATGTTACAAACAGGGATTTAGTTTGCACACATTTGCAAATACATGCGTAAGCTACAGAGGCCGCAACAAGGCACCCCAGCATTATCTGCAGCCCTATAAATTTTGAGAGTCGCCATAGTAGGAGCACATATATAATAATGGATAGATTGAGGGCAGGTATGCTTGGAGGGAGCCCACTTTTCCTTAAGAGCACAGCGGTGCACCTGACACCCAGCGAATAGCACAATGGCAACAAAAGTATACAGTGCACCCCCTGACCAAATAACCAATGGTACAAACAAACTGCCCCAACCTATAACTGGCCTTAACACCTTTGCTGCCATTTTGCTATTTGCTGGGTGTGCCCCTGTGCCTCTAAGGAGAAGTGGCCTCCCTCCAGACATACCTGCCCTCAGTCTATAAATTATTATATACAGTGCCTTGAAAAATTATTCATGCCCCTTGACATTTTCCACATTTTGTCATGTTACAACCAAAAACGTAAATATATTTTATTGGGATTGTATGTGATAGACCAACACAAAGTGGCACATAATTGTGAAGTGGAAGGAAAATGATAAATGGATTTCAACATTTTTTTACAAATAAATATCTGAAAAGTGTGGCATGTATTTGTATTCAGCCAACTTTACTCTGATACCCCTAACTAAAATCCAATAGAACCAATTGTCTTCAGAAGTCACCTAATTAGCAAATAGAGTCCACCTGTGTGTAATTTAATCTCAGTATAAATACAGCTGTTCTGTGGAGCCCTTGGAGGTTTGTTAGAGAACATTAGTAAAAAAACAGCATCATGAAGGCCAAGGAACACACCAGACAGGTCAGGGATAAAGTTGTGGAGAAGTTTAACCACTTGCCGACCGCCGATCGGCGATTGACGGCGACAAAGTGGCTCGTTCCCGCAAATCGCCGTCATACGACGGCGGCTGCGGGAACGTGTATCGGGGGGGACCTGTATCACTCGCGCGCCCGCGCGGAGGCCGCCGCGCGCGCGCGAGTGATATGTGCAAGGGCGTCGGCGGCAGCATACTGCCGCTAAACGCCCTTGCTCGGTGAAACAGCGGCAGTTAGCGGCTAGCCGCCAGCCGTTCACCAATTTGAAGAGGTGTTGAAATAGGGACTGGACAGACCACACAAGGAACCGGAAGTACTACGACAAAAAAATGATTACAAGAGATTGTTTGGAGGTTCCCGAGGTGTCTTGTCGACATAAATATGACTCTAATTTAATGTGTGTCCACCTGAG
>BLSH010316379.1:1302715-1338088 GCA_018402905.1 Glandirana rugosa | reverse complement strand
TCCAGCCCATCAAAGTACCCAAGTACCTATCTGCAACCCATCAGAATACCTGAGTACCTATCTGCAGCCCATGCCTCATAGAATATATCTCGGGTGTTTGCTTTCCAAAATGGGGTCATTTTGGGGGTAATTCCACTGTCCTGGTGCCCCGGGGCCTTCAAAAGTGTGATAGATATGAATGAAATTTTATGTGTAATTTATGCTCGTAGAACGCCTGACGTTGCTCCCTGCATGTTCGGCCTCTGTATGTGGCCAGGGTGTGAAAAAGTCTCACACATGTGGTATCGCCATACTCGGGATGAGTAGCAGAATATATTTTGGGGGGTAATTTTTGCTATGTGCATGCTATGTGTTAGAAATATCTTATAAATTGACCACTTTGTGTAAAAATAAAAGCGTTTTCATTTTCTTTCCACGTATTTCCAAGACTTGTGAAAAAAAATGAACCATTCAAAAAATTCATAATGCCTCATAGAATATACGTTGGAGTGTTTGCTTTCCAAAATGGGGTCATTTTGTGGGTAATTCCATTGTCCTGGTGCTCCAGGGCCTTCAAAAGTGTAATAGGTCGTTAGGAAATTAGATGTGAAAACTCTGCTCCTAAAATGCATGACGGTGCTCCCTGCATGTTGGACCTCTCTATGTGGCCAGGCTGTGAAAAAGTCTCACACATGTGGTATCGCCATACTCGGGGACAGTAGCAGAATGTATTTTGGGGTTTAATTGGAAATATGCATATGCTGTGTGTGAGAAATAACTTGTTGTTTTGACAATTTTGTGCAAAAAAAAAAAAAATAAATAATAATTTCTTAATTTTCCCAAGAATTGAAAAACTCGCCATGCCTCTTGCTAAATACCTTGGAATGTCTACTTTTCAAAATGGGGTCATTTGGGGGGTATTTGTACTTTCCCGACATTTCAGGGCCTCAAGAATTGAAATCGGCCATCAGTGCATCAGGTGTGATCAATTTTCAATGATTTGCACCATAGTTTGTAGACTCTATAACTTTCACACAGACCAAATAATATACACTTATTTTGGTTATTTTTACCAAAGATAGGTAGCAGTATAGGTTTTGGCCCAAATTTATGGACAAAAATTACTAATTTGCAAAATTTTATCACAGAAACTAAAAAAAGTGTTTTTTTTTCAAAATTTTCACACTTTTTTCAATTATGTCGCAAAAAACAAAAAACCCAGAGGTTCTTAAATACCACCAAAAGAAAGCTCTATTTGTGTGAAAAAAATGATAAAAATTTTGTTTGGGTGCAGTGTAGCATGAGAGAGTAATTGTCATTCAAAGTGTGAGAGCGCTGAAAGCTGAAAATTGGTCTGGTAAGGAAGGGGGTATAAACGTCCGGTATTGAAATGGTTAATCATCACATAGGGGACAGAAAGTCCCCTATGTGATGTTTTTTGTGGTGACAGGTTCTCTTTATTGAGATATGCAGGGTCTACAAACCCTGCATGTCTCCTCTGTACTCCACTAAATGTTTTGCAATGCAGATTGCATAGCAAAACGTTAATTTCCAGCTGAGCTTGCTGGGGACACCGAGACCTTGATCGGAAGTGACGTCAGAAACGTCAGAGACTTTGCATTCAGGTGACACAAAGAAGGGGAGGAGAGAGGATGTGTGTCTGCTCTTCTTCTTCCCCTCCAGCCGCCACTACCTCCCATGACGGCCCCGGCCTGCAGATGGGCAAGTGGAGCCTTTTAAGCATGGCGGGGTCCGTGCGCAGGGGGTGCCGGAACCGGGGGTGCGAGCGGGGCTGGTGCAAGGATTTTTGACACCCTAGGCGAAACCTCATTTTGTCGCCCTTATTGGCTCCACCCCTGACTCCACCCCCTTTTGCCCTGCCCATGTATACTCCACCTTTTAGCCTTACCAGCGCCCATCAATGTAGCCTCACCAGTGCTCATCAATGCAGCCTCACCAGAGCCCATCAAATACAGCCTACCAGTGCCCATCAAATGCAGCCTCACCAGTGCCCATCAAATGCAGTCTACCAGCACCCATCAAATGCAGCCTACCAGCACCCATCAAATGCACCCTCACCAACGCCCATCAAATGTAGCCTCACCAGCACCCATCAAATGCACCTCACCAGCGCCCATCAAATGTAGCCTCACCAGCGCCCATCAAATGCAGCCTCACCAGCACCCATCAAATGCAGCCTGCCAGCACCCATCAATGCAACCTCACCAGCACCCATCAATGCAGCCTCATCAGCACCCATCAAATGCAGCCTCACCAGCACCCATCAAATGCAGCCTCACCAGCACCAGGGCAAGGGGACAAAGGATTAGGAATCACGTTACGTATGGGCACTGGGCAGAGAGGCAGAGCTGGCTGGCTGTGGTCATGGACAGCAATCACAGGTCACTGATGTGATGATTGATCAGGCGTGCAGGGGATGTTTGCTTCTGTTCATTCGGGAGTCGGAACACAGACACAATCCTTCGCTAGGGTTACCACCTCATCCCTTTAAACCCGAACACATATTTGCAGTAGCAAAAGGGTGGGCTTTAACTCCCACAAGCCGCACATATGCATCACTGGGCGGACATTGTTGATATGCTGAGAAGTGCGCTCACTGCATGCTCCCCACACAAAGACCGAGCCATCAAAGGCAGCTCTCGTCGAGACTAAAGATCGGTAGCCAGCAACCCGACTTCCGATCATGTGACCACTGTGACAGAACGAATAAAACCAAAAAATAAATTGTGCTAAAAAGCATATAAGCAACTGGCAAGACAATATAAAGTATGTTCAACAAAAAAATGCTGCACTAAAATATTCTAAAAAGCAATGTACAAAAATTGTATCCAATGTGAATAAATTAAAAAAAAAAATAATAATAATAATAGTCCCAAAAGGATGATTAGTAGTCCCATAAATAGTGGCAGTGATATGAAATGTCCCAAAAAAATATGAGTCAGTGAAGAAGGTATACACCATCAATTCTCTAAGTGCTCTACCACCTATGTGTGCAATAGGGACTCTTACCAGAGATGGTGAACTCTTTAATTAGAAAGAGTCAAAACAGCATTGATACTTTTAATGGGCCCTATTACAGGGGATGAACATCCTCCGGATCACCAGAACATCGGCAAGCAGAATTAAGCAGCATGAAAGAAAAGGCGTAAGGGCCACATAGTGTAAAACCATATGGAAATATTTATTAAAAGAAGTACAGACTACTTACAAAGTCATTGAAGATAAGTGATTGGAAAAACATGCAATCCTAGGAATCGGAAAGTAATTTCCTGGTCTCAGAGTGCGCAACGACATAATGATCGGTAACTCCACCCTACGCGTTTTGTCGCATCAGGGGCACGGAATATATGATTGATATAATGGGAAAATCGGAAGAGGAAGCATTGCAACTTGTGGTCCAAACCTAACCATAGTATATTCAGGGACCAAACCTCATTAGAGTGACATTGGAAACCTGCCTCCAAAGGATGTAAATAAACAAATAATAGAGCTCAGAAGTGCTCAAACAAATATTGAAAATTATAGAGGGACAGAAGGACTTTGTTCCAAATCAGGAACAGTCCCTCAAAATCAGGGACAGTTGGGAGCTACGTGGTTGTATGTAATCGTAGAAGGGAGGTGTCTGCACCACTTATAGAATGGGGGGATAAAAACTTTTGTACTGCCTTTTTCTCACTTTTTACACTTGTTATGGTGAGTGGGTAGGGGTACTCATTCACATGGGGTTGGGGGGGGGATCTGGGGCCCCCCTTGTTAAAGGGGTCTTCCAGATTCCGATTCAGACCCCCACAACCACAGCCCAGGGTTGTGGGGAAGAGGACCTCGTCCCCATCGACATGGGGACAAGGTGCTTTGGGGTGGAGGGGGGGAACCCCCCCGCCCCAAAGCACGCCCCCATGTTGATGGCATGTGGCCTGGTGTGGTTCAGGAGGGGGGGGTGCTCACTCCCCCCCCCTTCCTGGCCTGCCGGGCTGCATGCTCAGGTAAGGGTCTGGTATGGATTTTGGGGGGACCCCACACCTTTCTTAAAAAGATTTGGCATGGGGTTCCCCTTAGAATCCATACCAGACCCAAGGGGCCTGGTAGGAAATGAGGGGGGGCACATGCTGTTTTTTTTCTGACTACTGCTGTAAAATCTTTTGTTTACATTTAAACTCTCAGCGGGGGAAGCCTGCTAACAGCTGATGTCATCGGTTGTTAAGGACACGGCGGCCAGCTTCCCAGCCCGCTCCTTAACAAGCAGCTATTCTTCATACAGAATTCGAATCGATTGATCATTTTTTAACCGATCCAAATTGTTCTGAAAATGTATAATTGGAAAACAAATAAACAAAGTGAATTTCAATGAAATTTGTTACTATTTCATTCAGAAATTCGGTTATATCCAAATCTCCGAATAACCAAAAATTTGGCAGAATTTACATTCAAATTGCACATGTCAAAGGGGAAACACTTAAAGCGAAGATCCAGGCTCCTTCAGAATAAATTAAAAGTCAGCAGCTACAAATACTAGCTGCTGACTTTTAATAATAGGACACTTACCTGTTCACAAATCCAGTGGTGTCTTCACTCAAGCTGATTTTTCAATAGGGTCTCGGGTGCTGCCATTGCCATCTCGGCTAAGGGAAACCGGCAAGGAAGCCTTGCGCCTTCACAGACGGTTCCCTACTGCGCATTGTGCTTTGTGAATGGCGCAGAGGCAGGGGAAAGAAGGAAGGGGGGCCAAATTTCCGGCATCAAAGTCACCTGGAAGTGGGTACCTGTCAAAACCAGGTACCCCCCGAAAGGTGCCAAATGTGTCAGCGAAGGGGAAGGGGATGCAAACAAGCGGAGCTTCCCCTTTTGGGTGGAGTTCCACTTTAAGTATCCTGTGAATGGTAAAAAAAAGTCCAAGAACAAAAAAAATCTTCCGTAGTGTAATGTGCCAGATTCTTCTGTGATAATATAGGTGGTAATGAATGAATGGCTGAGCACCGGTTAGACCTATTCTGCATTGTTCCGGGTGTGAGACGGGAAGTCTCGGTCTTACAGCCGGAACCCAGCACTATGCACTGTATGTGGCTGAAGCTACATGCTCTATAGCATTTAGAGACACTGCAGCAATTAGTGAAGGAAATAGTGACAGAAAACATGGAAATCAGCTTTAAATGTAGGTTCACATCTATGCGGGTTGCACTTGATGCATTTTTCAGGCACATTTTGCATTTTTAAACCCTAGTTTTTAATTTTTTTATGTTTGTGCATGCAGTTTTCATGCATTTAACATGTTGTGTGCTTTTCTTAATGTCCCTTTAAAAACACTGTATATAGCTGGTTGCTAAGGAGTGGGCTGGGAAGCCGGCTGCCGCGTCCTTAACAACCGATGAGTCATCAGCTGTCAGCTGTTCCCCGCTGACAGCTAAATGTAAAAATAAGAATTTCCGGCTAAAAAATTTGTAAAAAAAATGGCGTGGGGTCCCCCCCCCAAATGCATACCAGGCCCTTAGGTTCTGGTACGCATTTAAAGGGGGCCCCTACTCCAAAATTTAAAAAAAAATGGCGTGGGCCCCCCCCCCCCCCCCCCAAATCCAGACCAGGCCCTTATCCGAGCATGCAGCCCGGCAAGTCAAATAAGGGAGGGGATCAGTGAGCAGAACCATACTGGACCACATGCCCTCAACATGGGGGGGTGATTTGGGGCAGGACTCTGCCCCCTTTCCCCAAAGCACCTTGTCCCCATGTTAATGGGGACAAGAGTCTCTTCCCCACAACCCTGGCCAGTGGTTGTGGGGGTCTGCGGGCAGGGGGCTTATTGGAATCAGGAAAAGCTCCTTTTAAGAAAGGGGGCCCCAGGATCCTGCCCGCCAATGTGAATGAGTATAGGGTACATTGTACCCCTACCCATTCACCAAAAAAAAGCAGTGTAGTGTGACAAAAAAACGAGACGGCTGGAGCTACGACAGGGTACATTCTTCATTTTTAGGACTTGTCAAAAAAGTCTCTCACTCACATGAGGGTGGGGTCAGGGGCCCCCTTTCTTAAAGGATACTTCCAGTTTCCAATAAGCCCCCTGTGCGCAGACCCCCACAACCAACGGCCAGGGTTGTGGGGAAGAGGCACCTCCCCCATTTTGAGGGCATGTGGATTGGTATGGTTCAGGAGGGGGGCGCTTGCTTGTCCCCCCCTTTCCTGACCTGCTGGGCTTCATACTCGGATAAGGGCCTGGTATGCATTTGGGGGGACCCCACGCCGTTTTTTTCTCAAACTTTTTAGCCGGCAATTTTTATTACATTCAGCTGTCAGCGGGGAAGCATGCTCACAGCTGATGACTCATCGGTTGTTAAGGACGCGGCGGCCGGCCTCCATGGCCCGCTCCTTAGCAACCAGCTATATACAGTGTTTTTAAAGGGTAAATAAAAAAAACACAAAATGCATTAAACAATGCATCAAAAATGCAACAGTTTCGTTTCTGGTGCAACTTTATTGAAGTCTATCACATGCAAAACGCAATCTGCTGCGGGAAGAAAACTCCCTGACCCTTTCCACAAATGCACCGGCTGAAAAACGCATAAATGTGAACGTGTACCATAGGAAACCATGTTAAATGGACTGTAGGGCATTTCTTCAAAACAGAAAACGCACAAAAAAGCGAATAGGTGTGAACGTAGGGTAAGTGTGAATGGGCGCTTAACAAAATTGTTAGTTGACTGTGATGTATGCAGATTTTTTAAATTTGCTAATTATTGTATCTCTTTGTAAGCAATGTTTTTTATAAAATAAACTTTAGGCTAGGTTCATGTTTGTATGTTACAGGAACACGCACAATATCACACGCATTCCCTCATACTGAAAATGTGCAAAATAGCATGCACCCCCACAACACACAGACAGCACGCACCCCTTTGCAGGAGCACAGTGGTGCCATTATTTCTTAATAGCACCCTAAGCACCTTGCTAATGCGCATGTGTAATTGTGTGCCAAAACGTGTGATGCCAATGTACCATGTGTTTTTTGCAGCCCACTTTTAAGTCTGCGTTCACAGCAGGTGCAACGGAGCATGTTCTAGTTTCCAAGTGTTTTCTGTGCTTTCACTCACGCCACCTGTAGGGCAGCCCATTTATTTAATTGAGCTGCTCTATGCGCAGAAAACAAGCAAAAGAAGTCCCTTTTGCAAAATCGTGAGCACCATGCATTTTGGCTTGCATGTTAGCAGATGCATTGTGCTACTATTCAAAAATGAATGCCACTGCCACACATCGGCTAAAGGGCAACACGTTTCTGTGCGTGTTGGGAAAATGCAAGGCTTCGTACTTGTTCCTGACACGCACAGAATATGAACGCAGCCTTAAAAAAAGGGTCATGAATTTCTTGCGATTTTCAAGTGTAGGGCAGCCTACTGAAATGAATGGGCTGCCCTAAACGTGGACAATTCATGCGCACCGTCATACCTGCATAGGTGGGAATGGAGCCTAGTTATGGAAACAGAAATACACAAGCAAACGTTGCACAATACAAAAGCTGAACATTTGCTATCCAGAATAATGAGAGATTTCTTTTTGTTAATCAACATTTTGTCAGTCTTAGGATGACACATTTGCTGTCATTAATCGCTTGCCGACTGCGTCGCGTACATTTACTGTTGCAATGTGTCAGCGTCCCGTGAATCACTGTCTATAAACGGCGGCTCGCTCCTGTGCGGCTAGCCGGCAGAGGCACGCTCTCATGCCCGCCGCACTCTGCAGGAGTGTGACCGTGGCTCAGGTAGACTTGATCTCCACCAGCGAGCCGTGATTGCCTAGCAGAGAGGAAGAACGGGGAACTGCCTATGTAAACACAGTGGTTCCTCGCTCTTTCAGTGGGCATGTAAGAGATCTACTGATCCCTGCCACTGGGATAAGTTAGAGCTGTTATGCCCCTGACAGCCCAGCCCCCTCACAGTTAGAACACGCCTAGGGAACACAGTTAACCCCTAGATCTCCCCCTGCAGGTTAACGCCTTCACTGCCAATGACATTTACACAGTATTCAGTGGATATTTAAATTTCTGATCGCTGTATAAATGTCATTGGTCCCAAAAAAGTGTCAAAAATATCCCACATGTCCGCCCCAATATAGCAGTTCTGATAAAAAAATCGCAGATTGCCACCATTACTAGTAAAAAATATTGTAAAAATGCCAGAAATTAATACTCATGGTTTGTAAACGCAACAACTTTTGCACAAACCAATCAATAAACGCTGATTACGTTTTTTTTTTACCAAAAATATGAGGAAGAATATAAATCGGCCAAAAAAAAAACAATGAATAACATTTTTTTTTTTTTGGATTTGTATTTTAGCAAAAAGTAAGAAATGTTGTTTTTTTTTTTTTTTGCAAAATTGTCGCTCTTTTTTTGTTTATAGCGGTGATCAGAAATGACGCACAGGTGATCAAATACCACCAAAAAAAAGCTTTATTTGTGGGGGGAAAAAGGAAGCAAATTCCGTTTGGGTACAACCTCGCATGACCGCGCAATTGTCAGTTAAAACGACGGAGTGCCGAATCGCAAAAAGTGCTCTGGTCCTAATGTGGGAAAACCTTCCTTGGCTCAAGTGGTTAAAAACCATAACGTCTAAATAAAAAATACTATTAGAAAAATTAAGCATTTGCAGCTACCATGGGCATTATGTGCTTTATAGCGGTGCCACAAGTGTTTGTGCTGATGTGAACAGTACACCGAGGGTCACCTCCCCCTAATCTGCCTGTGACTTGTCACTAATCCCCCCCAGCTGCTCCGTCCACTGTCACCATGCTGTAGAGACGACATCTGTCAGAGAAGAGCAGAGGTGCCCACAGACACAAGATTGGCAATCGGAAGATTAAAAAGAATGAATGACTCAGTCTAAACCTGCATTTTCATGCAGCATACAGATGTCTCCAGTGCCAAATGAAATATGTATGCGGCTGAGGGATTGGGACTTTGCTGGCTGCATGCTTGAACTTCAGATTCCAGGTCACCTGATCGCTGTGATAGCCTCCGATTGGCTATCACAGTGATCAGTCACTGTGAAGCCCATCCTCATGTTTTCTTTCTCTGTGAATGGAGGAGAGAGATACATTGTATCTCTCTTTCTCCTTGCAGAGGGAAAAAAAAGTGTGTGTAAAAACAATAAATTAACTTATAATAATAAAATTTAAAAAATAGCTCTAGTAAGATCTATAGACCAGGGGTGTCAAACTCTATTTCATTGAGGGCTGCATTAGCCGTATGGTTGCCCTAAAAGGGCCGGTTGTATCTTGGGTGCGATACGTAAAAAGTGCTGGGTTCAAGAGTACGTTATGTACAGAGTGCAGAACTGAGGTTTATGCTATGTACAGAGTGCAGGGTTCAGGAGTGTGTTGCATACAAAGTTCAGTGGTGTGCAGTGTACAGAATGCAGGGTATAGGGGTGCGCTATGCACAATGTGCAACACCAACCCCCTCACCGAAGCATCCTTGCTTCTCTCTTCTACCTTGTCTGGCTCTACTACCTCCCTTTGTAGGTGGCTTTGTCTCACCTTGCAGGGAGCGGAAGCAGCGGGTGAAAGTTGGAGGTGGCAAAATGGAGTTCTGCCACATTCCGGCTGCAAAACTAGGTGCGAGGGCCACATGACAAGGCCTGGAGGGCCGCATTCGGCCCGCGAGCCTTGTGTTTGACATATGTGCTATAGACGATCCATCTTACCTTTTTCTGATTACAGCGGCGAAGAGCAGCATTTTTTGGAAGCAGCCACAGCCACTGTCTGTAGCCCTCTGGCTGAAAAAAGTAGCCAAAATCAATGCAATGGAGGATTTGGATTTGGAGAAAGGCCTCCTCGAGAAATTTCTCAAAAAATGGTTTTACTGGCACAAATTTCTACTCCGAACACTGTACACAGGGCTGCTGAATTGAATCCCCTTTACTAGAGACTATAATGATGGATCCCCAGGCCCGGTTGGATTGATTGGCAACAGTGGCAGCTGGTGCTCCATTGGTCGGGGGTGGGGGGCAGCGGACAGACTTGGCCACAGACCCCCCCCCCTTGTTCCAGCTCGCACCGCGTACCATACTCACACCCCGCCTCTGGTCGCCAGCTCACTCACCCCGTGCTGACAGGTGGAGGCAGCAACAGCACCCCCCTCAGTCTCCTCCGTGTCTCGGCTCCGTCAGTCAGGCTTCCCATGCGTCTCCACAGCCATACGTCTCCTCCCTCCTCCTCATAAGCCAATAGGATGGCTTCTCCTTTCAGCCAATTGGGAAATGGGTCTCAGGACCCGCTTCCGGATTGGCGGGGAGGAGATTCAGTGTGAAAATAGTGAATATTAATTTGTTATTGTCACACAACTGGGCTTAGAGCGCAGTGCTCTGCACCCCGAACTCACCCCTTTTTGAAGCCTATTAGAACCTCTGGCTCTAATCACGTGCCCCCCCATTGCAATCCATGCATCCGGCGCCCGCATGTAGAGTAGGGGACCAGACGCATGGAAAGCAGGGGCGGCGCCCATGCGCCCCTAATGGACGGACCGCTACTGATTGGCAGACTGAATGGTCCCCTTGCCCCCTTCCCTTTAACCCCCCCTTTTTTTTTTCTCCCCCTCCCCTGTTTTATTTTGCTCATCCTTTTTCTTCTTTCTCTATATTGTTCTTCTTATTCAGTAAGACCCCTTGGGTCCTTTTTGCTCTTCTTCTTTAAAAAAACGGAGTCTACCATGGAAAATGCCAAGTGGGGTACAGAGACCCTAGTGTTCCGGGGCATTTCTTCATAAGCATGTTTGCCTCTTCTATACGTAATGGCTTTTGTTGTGTAGACTCATTCATGGAAATGTTTCAGTTTAGACCGATCAGTGCTATGGTCTTTGTACTTACAGTGTGTTTCTTTAAATAAGGTTTGATCTAGATCATAGATCTAGTGTTTGAGTCAAGGTCAGGGTCAGTATATATATATTTTTTTTTTTTGACAGAATGTTTTTTTTTAATTAGTGTCAGTGTGTTTTAGGTAGGATAAAAAAAAAGAAAAATTGTTTTTGGGCTGTACTACAGGTACATACGATTTATTCTAGATAACTTAGCAACATAAGGTGCTAATAAGACATCTGATTAAGCCAATTTCAGGCGAAACATGTTGAGCGCACAGCTATGGATGTATGTATCAATATGATTCATTCTTGATGGTTACTATCCCCAACCTTTGACCCTAACCCTTACCTTTGAACCTAACATTGACCCTGACACTAACCTAGATCAAGCCCTGATCTAGCTACTTTATTTATTACTATTATTATTATTTTGTATTATTACTCTGTTTTTATTGCATTTTCTCTTCTGTTTAGGAGACAAAGTATCTTTTTCTCCACCTAGAGAAGTACAGTGGCAGGTTTTACCAACTGATTCCATTACAAGCTATCACATCGATCATGTTATCAGGTCTCCCAGCTAGTATGAGGCCAAGAGCTGTTGGTGACAGCTTAGTCTCCGTGCTGGGAGTGTGCTATGGAGTCCTTTTCCAACACAAATGGGGAAGCTCATATATGTTATATAAGCTCCTCTCCTGGACTGAAATAACTTACTGTTTTTATTTTTTTAAAAATAACAAACAATAACAAACACTCCTCCTCCCCGACAAGTGCCCCCCTAGCCTGCCGCTCACTGTGGGGGCACTTGTGTGTGCTCGTTCCCCAGCTGCCTCTGGGTGTCCAATGGCTCCCGCTGCTGTGTCTTAACCAATGAGGAGACAGAGACCCGGGAGAGCAGCTGTTCTCATGCACATCGCTGGATCGAGATCGGGCTCGGGGAAGTATTAGGGGGTGTCGGGGCTGCACACAGAAGGTTTTTTTACTTTCATGCATAGACTGCATGATGCTAAAACACCTCCAGCTTTTAGAACCACTTTAGGATAGGTTCACCCTTGTTTGGCAGCACGGGCTACGGTGTACGCGGGCACAAGAGCCCATTCATATGAATGGGCTGCTGTGCCCTGTGATATGCAGGAAAGAAGTCCCTGCACTATTTCTGAAATTGCAGTCCACATGGGAACCGAGGTTGACTAAAACTAAAATGGCATGTTAGTCAAAAGTCTATAGCTAAAACTAAATCGAAATTTGATGTAAAAATTAACACTGCTGATCGCTGTATTAGTGTCACTAGTTCCCGCAAAGTGTCAGCTAGTGTTCGATTGTCCGCCGCAAAACAGCAGTCCCGCTCTAAGTCGCTGATCGCTGCCATTACTAGTAATTATATTTTTTACCAAAAATATTTATCAGAATACACATTGGCCTACATTTATGAAGAAATTAGATTTTTTTTCACTTTTTATTGGATATGTCTTATAGCAGAAAGTAAAAATTATTGTTTTTTTTTTTTCAAAATTGTGCTCTTTTTTGTTTATAGTGTAAAAACTAAAAAATGCAGGGGCGATCAAACACGACCAAAAGAAAGCTCTATTTGTGGGGGAAAAAATTACATACATTTTATTTGGGTACAGCGTTGCAATTGTCAGTTAAAGTAACGCAGTGCTGTATCACTAAAAATGGCCTGGTCACAAAGGGGGGTAAATCTCCCAATCTTCCAGAGGCCAAGTGGTTAAAAATGTAATTTGCATGATTATTTGGGGGGGGGGTGAAAGGAGGAACTAGAAAAGGCAAAACATGGGTAGATTAAATGTCAGCACTTAATGCAGTTCTGTTTCTAAATCAATTTGTAAATAATTAATTGTATTTTTAATGGAAGAAGTGAAAGTACGTACATTTGACTTGGGATCAGCTTCTTGCAGTTCCTGTAGCAGAGATCAGATTGAGAGAGGTAAACACTGTACAAGGAGCCAATCAGTGCTCATATGCTAATGGGGGACATGCTGATAGGAGGAGAGAGCAGAGTGACATAGAGATGAGCTCATCAATCTGCTGCTTCTCTTTCACTGTCCAGTTATAGGCTGGGAGAAGGACAACAGCTGTAAAAGAGCTGCCGTATATGTTTTATATCTGTGCATTTAGCTGTTTACATGGAGTTCAGCTTAAAGCATAAGCCCTTGTTCACACAGGTGTACTTAAAGTGGAGTTCCACCCAAAAGTGGAACCTCTGCTTATTTGCTTTCTCCCCCCTTCTGGTACAACATTTGGCACCTTTCAGGGGGGAGGAAGGACAGAGAACCTGTTTTTGACAGGTCCCCGTCCCCATTTCTGGGAGATGGCGCAGCAGTGCCCCACTGCATGCGCAATAGGGAACCGGTCGTGAAGCCGAAAGTGTGGCGTTTTCTGTTAGTGGAGATGGCCGCAGCAGCACCCCACAGCAGCACCCCACAGCCGACCCGAATATCGGATGGGGTGCTGACATCGCATGCTCCCTGGACAAGTAAGTGTCCATATATTACTTTTAATTTTTTTTCCCCCTGGCGGAACTTGTCTTTAAAGTGTTACTAAGCCCAGGACCCTGCATTCACTATATCTGATCTCCCACAGTACACAGAACATGGAAATGCAACTATCTTAGTAAATATAAACATTCTCCCCTGATTGTCCTATGAGGCTGCAGGACCCCTGACCCTCTGTCCAGACAGTGCTGTTTGGCCCTGTGCTGATCACATGCACTCTCCCAAGAAAAAAAAAACTCTCTAGCAATACACACCAACTGAGCATGTGTAGCTTGTCCCCGAGGCTCTGTTCTATAAGGGGGTGGAAGGGGAGGATCAGAGAAGACAGGATCAAACAGCCTTTTTACACAATGCGGAGGGTTAACCCCTGAGGTTCCACAGTGAGTATAACAAGTATTCTTTACTGCATATACAGACTGATTTTACTGTTGTGGGTTTAGTAACAATTTAAGCATACACCCATGTGAGGGCTGTGTTTTTCCTTGCACGGGATGCACAGATGTTCTGTGCATCCGCTTGCAAGCAATCCCATTCATGTCAATTGGGGCACAGCGGCTGTGCAGGTCACTGAACTCACACTGTCAGCATTCGGAGACCCACACACATTTACACCCACACGGATGTAGCAGTGGCTGTTGCCCAGTTGACATAAATGGGGCTGACTGCACAGGGATGCACAGAACACCTATGCATCCAGTGCAGGCCAAGCACAGCCCTCATATTGGGTGTATGCTTAAGTAGAGCTCAAGGCAGAAAACTTAAAGCATAACCAAACCCAAAAAAGAAAAATTTACCCGTATATTGTAGTATATGCAAGTCATTGGATGTGGGGGCTACATTATTTTTTTATAATGCTTTTATTCCTATATTTTCATCCAGTGATCAGCCAGTGACACACCTCTTGTCTTAGGGTGTAGGACTGCTACATTCACTCCTGCACTGTATTTATGGAGGATAAATGTAGCCACCCTGGTATAGCAGTATTGTCAATCAGTAGAAAAGGTAGTATTTAGTTGGAATAGTAGATTAAGGCCCCTTTCACACTTGTGCGACCTCAAATTCGTGCGATTTTGCAGCAATTTTTGGCATGTTTTGATGTGACTTGAAGCGATTCCTGTGTAATCCTCAGATCTATGGACCTCAAATCGCATCAAAGTCAGACCAACATAGTGCAGGGACTACTTTGAAGTCACACAGATATGAATGTTCCTCATTGGAAATCATGAACTACGACTTGTTGCAGGAGAAGTCGCACAATTGTGAAAGAGGCCTTAGATGGACTTTGCATAAGTGACTAACAATTTGACCCCTTCTCACCCAGCCCCAGCATCCCTTTAAGTAGGTCTATACGCCCAAGGAGGGGGCATATGTGTGAGTGGGGCTTACTCGCCTTGCACGCCAGGTACCTCTACCCTGTGCACATGTTCATCACTGCCCAGGACCAGGCTGGGCTGTGGTCAGGTGAAAGTCAACAGTAAAGTGGAACCCTAGTTTAGAGATGAGTGATACATTGTGTGCAGTTGTATAACCTACAGAGTTCCTCAGTGAAGCATTCTGCCCCGTGTCACTACACACTTTCGCTTGATTTATGTTGCATTAGGAGGGACATTGCTAATGCCTATGCCCTCTCCACCAGTCCAGCATATCTCTGGCAACTCACACCCAGTGACAGAATGGGGTCCCACCGTGCACCAGCATGGACCTCATGCATGCACATAACAGCTCTCTCATACAATCTGGCTGGATACATGGGTTTGGTTCCATTCACTTTTTTGGAGGAACCGCTAGGGATGAAGGCAATACACCGAACACCCTTGCTACTGGAGGACCTGTCTCCTGGTACCACTCCTCTCTGTCTGGCTACTATCCATTTACCACCAGTTCATGGTTACCTGTGGCAACTATTCTCTTGCTCCAACTCTTCTGCCATGTTTACCCTTTTGGTGGCCTTCTTCTTGTACCTCGTTTGTGTGCTTTACAGACCCAGTTCTTCTGATACGCCATGTACCACCATGTACCCCTTGTATAACTTCAGACTAGGCTCAGTCAAAAGCCAGTCAAAGCTCATGTCACTGAATTAAATGGTTAGCTTACAGTCCTGTTTACATCTTGTGTTTGCTTTGCTTTGCTTCGGCTTCACTTTTAGAATTATACCCCATGTAGCTTTAGTGGTGCTTCAAAGCATCTTCAAAGCCTCCATTGAAGTCTATGACAAAGCTTGTTTGAAGCTCACTTGAAGCACCTGCGGCTTTTCAGAGGCTGTAATTCAGCTTTAGCTTTGCTTTGTTTTGGAGAAATTGCAGGTGTGAGATATCAACAAACACACTGGGCATCTACCAAGCTTCAACAAAGCTTCAAAAGAGCACCACCAAAGCACCACCGAAGCATCAAAAACACAATATTAAAAGCTTGTCGGCACAGTAGGAACTTTAATGTGCGTTGAAGCTGAAGCAAGTGTAAATGAGCCCTTAGAGCAGTGGTTCTCAACTCCGGTCCTCAGGACCCACTAACAGGCCAGGTTTTAAGTATTACCTTGGGGAGATGCAGACTAGAATACTGCAATCACTGAGCAGCAAATTATATCACCTGTGATGTATTTCAGTCATCTTGCAAACCTGGCCTGTTAGTGGGTCCTGAGGACAGGAGTTGAGAAATGAGCCCTTAGAGGTAGATGTCCATTAGCGGCAAAATCCTTAGCAGGTAGGTTCTCTTGTTGGTGTTGGTGATCGAGGGTTACTCCGGGTTACATCCATCTTTCTCTGGACTGGGCCTTCTTCCCATACAGTCCCGATCACTAGCTTTATAGGCTGGAAAGCGTGGAGGGCAGAATACCAAAAAAAACCCCACAAAAACTGGCAGACCCAATGTTACTCATTACCCACCTGGGCAGCCCATACTCTCTAACTAACAGCAACCCACCATGTAGCCACCTGCCTACACTTGTGGGCGGCAAGAGGTTAAAGTCAAACTCCATGTAACGCTTATTAAGCAGTTACAGCCGTTACTAACTGCCACTTTTGCCAGACAGCTTGGTTTGTTAATAGAAGTTGAAATGACTGACCAAAGGTGGGTATGCACCAGGGATGTTCAACCTTTTGAAGAGCAAGGACTACGTAAGTGATTTGAAAACCAGTCGCAGGCCACAATGAAATGAAATGGTTTAGAATCTTTTATTTTGAATAGCATAAGGAACATTTTCCTCCTGCAGCCGCTAAATGCTGGTGGAAGAGAGAGAAGGAAAAGCCGGTTCTCAGGAGGAAAATGGAGAGGATCGGTTCCTGTATATGCCACCCCTGCTGCCGCCTCCTGTCAAAACGTAAAACAGGATGTGACAGGGAGGCCACACGGGCCCCCTGAAGCATGGGGCAAGGTCACCATTGCAACCCCTGGCACTACACCATTGGTTGTTGGGATGTGTGGTAAAAAAAATCTCAACTATGGGGTTTCACCTCCTCCCAAACCGCAAATGTAGACAGAGACTGGTTCCTCATAAGACCTGCTTACCTTTTGAGCAACAGAGCACAGCAGTGAACGGACCTATAGCCACTATTTGGTTCAATAGCGACTTTCCAATCTGCCTACTCCTGTGTGCTGTCAGTCAAAAAGTAAGTGGATCTGATGGGTAACTAGTCCCTCAGGCTTCATCCACCCAGTGACATTTGAGTAGTGATATCACCTTTTCTCCCCATTTACATTTAGCTTTCAGCTGGGGAATCTCCGGCCAACAACTTAATGCTGCGTGGGAAGCTGTCACATTTCTGACAACTTGCCCACATAAGCATACCCACTATGAGTACTGGCATACATCTATATAACAGCTCAAAGGTGGTCTTATTCTGAGAATTGGCAGTAATTCTTTAAGAAATTGTCACTGCCCTAGCAAATTCTTAAAGTGGCGGTAGTAAAAATGACCTGAATTTGCTGCAAGTGTCCCTAATGTTGCCAACAGTGGTGCAAATGCTTGCCTGAATTAGCCACAGGTAGTTCTTGATCACCGCTCTCTGCTTTGCCCCCCCCCCCCCATGCTCACTGGAGCGCTGGGCTGTGGAGGAGGTGGGAGCGGCTGGCTCAGGTTCTCAGCGGGTCGCTGAGAGGCTGAGCCGGGTGCTCAGGTTCTCAGCGTGTTGCTGAGAGGCTGAGCCGGGTGCTCAGGTTCTCAGCGGGTCGTTGAGAGGCTGAGCCGGGTGCTGGGATAGGGATGTCGGCAGATCGCAACCATATTGTTGCGATCGTTCCACAACCTGGACCGGCTCTGTGACATCAGCCTACAGCAGGTTTCAACCCGCTGTCAGCTGAAATCAGGTCACTGGTGCAAATGCTTGCCTGAATTAGGTACAGGTAGTTCTCAAGGGGACTACTGCCAGAAAAGTGCCAGTAGGGTTATATTGAGTTCCCCTGTATGTTACAGGAAGGATTCAGAAAACAAAGACTGCTATGTTAATGCTTGTGACAGACTGGACCATTTTTTATTGTAGTCACAGTGTCACTTTAAGCAAATGTAGAATTAAAAGAGAAGTTCAGGATTTTTTTTTCAAGAACCATATTACCTAGTTGGATGCAATATTGGTCCGATCAGCATGTCCCCCACAGGCTCTAAAACTGAGAACCGAGCGATCAAACACTGCTGCTTGTTCAGTTCTCAGAACTCCCTGAGCAGAGAGCTGGTGACTGTCAGTCACCGCTCTCTGCTTTGCCCCCCCCCCCCCCGTGCTCACTGGAGCGCTGAGCTGTGGAGGAGGTGGGAGCGGCTGGCTCAGGTCCTCAGCTAGTTGCTGAGAGGCTGAGCCGGGTGCTGGGGTAGGGTTGTCGGCAGATCGCAACCATATTGTCGCGATCTTTCCTAACCTGAACTGGCTCTGTGACATCAGCAGACAGCGAGTTTCAACCCGCTGTCTGCTGAAAACAGGTCACGGGAGTGCAGAATGAACTGCACTCCTGCAATTCACAGGAGAAGTACAGCCAAATGAGGTTTGGCTGTACTTCTCCTTTAAGGGCCCTTAGCTTACGATGTACGTTTTTTCTGCCCATGTTCGGCACAGTAACAGGTTCTGTATATGGCCTTTAAGGGAATCATCCAGTACTTACCTTTTCCATACCTTAAACTACCTCCACCCCTGAGGACCTTTGGGTATGGGTGAATATGTGACCTTCATCCTTCATTCCACAGTACAGTGCTATGTACCTCAGCATCCAATCACCAAGCTTGAGCATTGTGATGTGAGGATCTATGGTGGTGGTGGGGGTGGAGATGTTGGATGTTGGTTCCCTTTTAAATTTTTTCAGAAAGTCAGGAGGATAGGAGTTTCTGGGGAATACAAGGGCAGGAAAGGACAGAGAAGGTTTAGGAAACCTGTTACTGACACACTTCCATCATACATCAGGAGCAGCAAAGCAAGTTGTCTGCTGTGCTGTCTCTTTAGCCAGACTACAGTGCTCTAAGAATCCTTTGTCCCGTATGAAATATTTGGAAAACCAAGATTTTCCATAAATATTTTAAGAAAATGCACAATTTTAGAATACACAACTAGACTTGTTTAACAATAGTAACAATAGAGTTGACCCAAAACCTTTACAGCTTTTCTTTAAAGTGTTACTAAACCCAGGAACCTGCATTCACCATATCTGGTCTCCCACAGTACACAGAACATGGGAATGCAATCATTTTAGTAAATATAAACTGCCAAATAGCTTTTCTCATTAGCAGTATATTTCAGTCTTGTCACTTCTATCAGTGTCTGGTTAAAGCTTATCCTATGAGGCTGCAGGACTCCTGACCCTCTGTCTGGATAGTGCAGATTGTCCCTGTGCTGATCACATGCACCCCCCCTTCCAAAAAAAACTCTCTATCAATACACACCAAACTGAGCATGTGCCTCCAAGGCTCTGTTCTATCAGGAGATGGATTGGGGACAGTGGAAGAAGGGGAGGATCAGAGAAGACAGGATCAGACAGCCTTTTTACACAATGCGGAGGATTAACCCCTTAGGTTACACAGACTGATTTTACTGTTGTGGGTTTAGTAACACTTTAACTTACAATGCTATATTTATGCACACTGGGGGCAAGGGACAGACACAGCACACCTCTCAATGACTCCCAATCATTGTAAAGCAGGGCAGGTACAGACAATTCATTCTGAGTGTCTGATTTAGAGCAATTTATTTGCTTATTAGCAGCCTTCCTACCTTCAGAAACATAGAAATATTAATTGGGGATACCTATACATCTCAACATCAAGGGCATTGCTAGGTGGGAAAAAGACCAGACCCGAAGAAATGCGTAATTCGGCGAAAAATGGGTGTGGTCTCAACTAACCAGTGGGCGTTGCATGGAGGGGTCTGGTTTTAGGGGGTGTGGCTCGCGTCTAAGATGATGAAGGAGGGATGGTGGAAGGAAGAAAGAGAGATAGGGAGGGAAGGAAACAGAAGAGAAGGAAGGAAAGAAAGAGGGGTGGAGGGACAGCAGGCTCCGATCCTACACCACAACAGCAATATGTGTATTCCAGAAAGTTTAACAATCAGCAGATAAAGATACTCCAAACACCTGCCGTTATCGCTTCAATCATCCCGGTACCATGGTTGATATGGTGCCAGGATGATTGAAGCGCATTATTTCTATTATTACATTGTAATATAACGTGAAATAGTTCAACTCACCATAATGCAGAATCAGTGGGAGCCCAGAGTGTGTCACATGCCACCGTCGCCTGCCACCAGATGCCATCAGGTGTCCCCAGCATAGTCTCTCCTTCCTTCAGGTGCCCCCAGTGGAGTCTCTCCTTCCATCAGGTGCCCTCAGCGGAGTCCCTCCTTACATCACAGGTGCCCCCAGCGGAGTGTCCCTCCTTACATAGGTGCCTCCCAGCGGAGTGTCCCTCCTTACATAGGTGCCTCCCAGCGGAGTGTCCCTCCTTACACAGGTGTCCCCCCAGCGGAGTTCCTCCTTACACAGGTGCCCCCCAGCGGAGTTCCTCCTTACACAGGTGCCCCCCAGCGGAGTTCCTCCTTACACAGGTGCCCCCCAGCGGAGTTCCTCCTTACACAGGTGCCCCCCAGCAGAGTTCCTCCTTACACAGGTGTCCCCCAGCGGAGTTCCTCTTTACACAGGTGTCCCCCAGCGGAGTTCCAACTTACACAGGTGTCCCCCAGCGAAGTTCCTCCTTACACAAGTGTCCCCCAGCAGAGTTCCTCCTTACACAGGGGTCCTCCAGCGCAGTGTCCCTCCTTACTTTACAGCAGAGGTGATGTGGGGGGCAGTGAGAGATGCTCCCTACCACACCACCGACATTGCAGAGGCCAGGCAGGCAGAAGAGCAGTGATGAGGGGCAGGCAGAGATAGAAGATGATGTCATCTCAGCTCGTTTGCGGGTCCCTTATGCACGCTGCTCACTGCTCTATAAAGCCACCTGCCCGTGGGTCTGTGAAGCCGCCCGCTCGTGGCTCTGTAAAGCCGCTTGCCCACGGCTCTGTCAAGCTGCATGCTTGCGGCTCTATAAAGCCGCCCGCCCCACGGCTCTGTCAAGCCACTCGCCTGCTGCTCCGTCAAGTTGCCCGCCCGCCGGGTGGGTGACTTGACAGAGCCGTGGACCAGCCATTAGGGATCCCTCAGGACACTCGGGGCTGTGGGCATGACATTCGGGGCTGCAGCCACCCCCTGGCGATGCCCCTGCTCAACCCTCCAATCTTTGCCATTGGAAACATTTTTGACAATTTTGTCTTTCCTGACTTCACTAGACACATGCTTGTCCCAGATCAGTGATTTAGAAAGTGCCCAAGCCACAGGGGGCCATTAGGCTCATTTTAAAAAAAAGGTCAGAAATGGAAATTTTTTGCCAATCCAGACCACTGCAATGCACATTTTCTTGCTCTAAGGAAAGTTACACTAGGCAGTTATTTTAAGTCTCCTTCACACCAGTTGCATTAAGCTGCGTTGATATGCATTGATCAATGCAGGCTCATCGAAAGGGCACAAAGAAAACAATTGTTCCCTATGTGCCCTTGCATTGAACCTGCATTGAGCATTAGCCCTCGTTCATATCGGTGCAATTTGTCTAATGCAATTTGACATCTTCAGCACCCCATTGCTGGCAATGGAACTGTTCATATCATGCCTTGCCACTTGGGACTGCAAAGTCACATGACAAGTCGTACCCCATGATTTCCAATAAGTACCATTCATATCTGTGCGACTTCAAGTCGCACCGACTTCAAAGTAATCCCTGCACTACTTTAGTTTGACTTTGATGCGAGTTAAGGTCCATGGACCTCAAGTTTACACAGCCATTCCCTGAAATTATGGCAAAATCGTGGTAAAATCATGGCAAAATCGCACGACTTTAAAGTCGCGGGAGTGTGAAAGGGGCCTAACTCATGTCGCAGCAATTATGAATACGTTTCCTGCACTACGTTTTATCAATTTCATTGCGACTTGCATAGACTTCTGTTAGAGGAAGTCACAAGCTGCAATGAAATCGGCGGTGCACATCGCACTGATCTGCGGCTTTGTAATTGCGCTGAAGTAGCATGGTTTCGAAGCCGCTCCAATGTGAATCGGCTTAATCTAATGTCATTTTTGGATACACATTTTCCTTAACTTTGTTTTCAATTTTCTGCAGTGTGTTGCAATATAACGTACTAAGGCAGTGCAGCTCCAGTGCACATGCATTGCAGCCCACCAGAATGCATGGTAGGGCACTACCATACTTTGAAGTGCTCCGCGTTGCCAATAGTGGGGCGGGTCCACTTTCTTGGATGTTTTGGTGCATTGCCAGCTCATTCATTGGTCCTAATGCAGCGCACCATCACCCACGTGGGTGAGTGCAACACACAGCAGTGGAAAAGTGTAAACCCAACAAAAGAAAGTAGTGTACATAACAAACCTTGCAAACACAATTATTTACCTGGAATTTAGTTTAAAATATTATCAGCTATGCCTTGCATGTCCTGTGTTTGGTAGTGATGTGTGTAAGTGCTGGGACTTGTAGTGCCTCTGCAGGGAGATGGATAGAAATGGCACAGGTAGTGCTGTGGTTAAGTAGGCAGAATGGCATTACCATTCTCTGCAGGATGGATGGGGAGGGGGTTAGGCACTGATGAGCCAGGAGGAGGGGTCACAGCCTGAGCCTTCAGCGGAGAGGCAGAGAGCCCCACACACCCACAGGCAGGTGCTGAACAGGGCATGGATGGCTGACAAGAACCCAGTACATCAAGGGGTTAATGGCAGAGCTTGGTGGAGACCACTGAAGGCTGACCGTCCCTAAATGTCACCGCAAGGAGGACCAGGTCATGCAGGTAATGTGTTTGCCATGGCAAGAAATTCTTCACCTCTGATACAGCTGACCTCTGCTGGAATAGAAATTTATTTACTGCTGCAAAAGTTGGCAGGGGGTGTTGCGTGCTAATGTCTGCAGCAGTGCAATAGTCTGCCCTTAGTGCAACAATCTGCAGGGGGCAGAGGGTGCAAAGGTTATTGACAGCGCAATAGTCTGCAGAATACTTTAGTGGCGCATCACTATGTAACAGTCTGCATCGGGCACAAAGGGCAAACAGACCACTGCGAAGCAATTGCACTTAACTGCAATTTAATGCATGGTGCAATGTTCTGCAGAGGGATGGATGCAACATATATTGAAATAGGAAGGTTTTCGAAATACCATTTAGTTATTGATCCAGAAAGGTGAACAATGTTGAAATCCAAAGGTAATGCTTTGCATTTTTTAAATTGCAGAAAGAGCCATGGTGCCCTGACAGCGATGGAAATAGAATTATTTATCTCCATTTTTTTACAGGTGTGCAAAGATTCCTTTTCAACTGTCTTTAACAAACAGCTTTTAACTGCTGAAACAGCGCATTGAGCATTTGTCGAGTGAGAAACAAAATGATCAAGAACTGGTTACAGATTTTTCCTGGTGTGCAGGAAAATGTATTTGTGTTTGCGCTGCACCTCCGTCGCAACTCGTTGACGCCAGATGTGCAGGAGGTACATCTGCTTGTTAAAGAAATTTTGTCATGACATTAAGTTTTAGAAAATATTACACCTTCTGTAACACTAAATTTTACATTATTTGGAAACATGATTGTTTAGAAATCAATTTATACATGGTTAAGGAGTAACTTCATACCACTTGATCCATCCCTGGGGGTATGTGGAAAACATACTTAGGTACCCTAATGAAGGGTAATGAAGCTGGGAATTGCCATTTTGACAAAGCATTCATAGTGCATGACTGACCTTACAATCTAAAGTCCCTAACTCACATTCATTTATACACATACTAGCGCCAATTTAGACAAGATCCAATTACGCTACCAACGTGTCTTTGGAGTGTGGAAAGAAACCAGAGTACCCAGAGTAAACCCACACAGGGAGAACATGCAAACTCCAAGCAGGTAATGTTGTGGTTGAGATTCGTACCAATGACCCTTTTGCTGCCAGGCAAAAGTGCTATGCACTACACCACTGTGCTGCCCACATAGCTTGTAACCTTGGGTCATGCAAGGCTTGTGGAGGACTACAAGCCCAAACGTCATAGAACACTGAGACTTGTAATACTCTGACAGCGGGATGGCTGCGGTGCTGCATTGGAAGATCACTGTGGGTGACATTAAGAGTTATGCGTATTATGTAACTCAGTCGGCCTCTCTGCACCAGCTTATTGAATAAGCCTGAAAAGATTGATGGATTTTGTCCTGCATGTGTTTTTTTTTGGGTTTTTTTTGTCATTTGTGCCTATTTAGTGCTGTGCTCTAAGCCTGTCAGGTGCACTGACCTTGTGTTGTTCTTCTTGTTTCAGAGCTATGAGTGACAGCGGGTGACAGCAGGTGACACCGAATGACACATCTGTGATCCTGTCTGCGGTGACTCTGAGCAAGACACTGATAAGAGGGATCAGGTCCCGCGGGAGCTTGCAATCCAACACCGGCAGCTGAGGATGTGAAATATTGATCAGCAGCAGTCTGCGCCATGTCGTGCAGTTCGGGGGAGTGCAGGGGGCTCCCCCTTTACAGCTTCTACACAGCCCCCCCTGCCACGGACCCTATGCATTACTCCTCGGTGTCCCTTGGCCCGGATCCCCCCTTAAACAATGGCTCTGGGACCCCCTGTCCTGCTCAGGACCCCACGCTGCAGGTGAGCGGCCCCACTGGGGGCGTGAAAGAAGGACATCCGGACTACTCCCCCAAGTGTTTCTACCGCCACTATCTCACTCGAACCAGCATGCAGGGGGACATCTACAACTTCTTGGAAAGACCCAGCGGTTGGCGTTGCTTGATATACCATTTCAATGTGTGAGTACGTTCTTACCTCACCCTCGCCCCCCCATCTGCAAATTTGCGCTCATGGGCGAGCTTATCGCTATCCTCACTGGTCACCTGAGCCTGTTCTAGTGTGCCTCTTATCTCTTTAGCCAGTCTCCTGTCCTCCTCCTGTCTCTATTACACCGATAACACATTTACTATCTCCTCCATTTCCCCATTGTCAGATTGAGAATGCATAATTCAGCTCTCTGCTGGCGGGATTGCTGAGCCGGGGTATTGTCCACTCGGAAAAAAAAGTCACCTACTCACTCTTGTCCTCAGGATAGGCAGACACTCAGTTTTCATTCTCGGGGGTTTGTTTTTTCTGCAGTCAGTCCTACAATTTAATTTAGACAAAAACTCTAACTGAATGACATTTAGTTTGCTCTGCGTATCATAAACAATCGCCATTTGTGCCTTTTTTCATCAATTTAATGCTGCTGATCTCCCCTAGCCTCTAATAGCCACTTCCTGTCTACAAACACACACTACAGTGTCGGCTGCTCATCATTGCTTTGGACTATCTTCTGATAGTGATAACAGGGGACTATGCATGTGCAACGTGTGTCAGCATGGCCACTTGTAGCCTCCACCAGGGGTGCATATGATAGAGTGACAACGCAGGAGCACAGTTGGGAGACAGTTGTCACTCTATCATATGAAGTGCCTGAAAAAGGACCTTTATGGCTGGATCAACAGGGGTTTTTTTGAATAGAAGCAGCAGATTTAAAAAAAAGATTTAAAACATGTTTTAAAATAACATTGTTAAGATTTTGACTGGGTTTAGATCTACTTTAATGACAGCCAGGGAACTAGTATTTTCAAGGGAGAACAACAAAAGCATCCCCTGTATTATTCACTATGAGTTTTATTTAAAGTGTCACCAGCTGGCAAATTTGATACAGTAAAGCAGGACGATACAGATCACAAGTTTTTGGAAACATTGGCTTAAGGGGTGTCCTATGTCCTGCTGTGGAGGTTTGCCTACAGCGGCCTACAAGGATCTCAGAGAGAAAGAGTATCATATTGGAATAGAAAGCAGGAAAGCCGCGCATGCATTGGCGTCACGTGCGGTCACACATGACCGCAGCTGCCAACATTGTCATTTCGCTGCCCTCTAAGCTTATTGCACACAGTGTTGCCTCTGCAGACCACAAATAATTATATGCCTAGTGATGGCCTATGTAACTTTTTTACTACATTTTAACCAATGTATAATTTTAAGAACATTTCACATGGTCGGTATTCACTCAAAAAAAGGTCTGTATCCTTTTTCATTTTTCTGGATCTAATCATGATGGATTGTAGGTAGTCTAATGTAAATAAAGGCAAGTTCATTTCCATACAGCCAGCCATGCATCCAACATGGGTCCAGAAGGCTCCAGTTTATAAAGACAGAAAAAAAGTGAATGAACATGGACGTCACAAAAGTGCTCTGATTTAGCAGGGGATCTGTTCATAGATCCCCTGCTGATCAGACCAGACGACACCCATGTTACATAGTTAGTCTGGTTAAAAAAAGACACAAGTCCATCTAGTTCAATCAAAGGAAAAATTATATATAACCATACAATCCTTCACCCACAGTTGATCCAGAGGAAGGCAAAAAACCCCAGCAAGCATGATCCAGTTTGCTATAGTGGGGGAAAAAAATTCCTTCCTGATTCCCCGAGAGGCAATCGGATTCACCCTGGATCAACTTTACCTAAAAATGTTAGTACCCAGTTATATTATTTACATCCAGGCCTTTTTTAAAGCAATCTACTGTGCTGGCCAAAACCACCTCTGTAGGGAGTCTATTCCACATTTCCCAGCTCTAACTGTGAAGAAACCTTTCTGTATTTGGAGATGAAATCTTTTTTTCCTCTAGACGTAAAGAGTGCCCCCTTGTCCTTTGTGATGACCTTAAAGTAAGTAACTCAACACCAAGTTCACTATATGGACCACTTATGTATTTGTACATGTTTATCATATTCCCCCTTAATCTCCTCTTCTCAAGAGAGAATAAATTCAGTTCCTCTAATCTTTCTTCATAGCTGAGCTCCTCCATGCCTTTTATTAGTTTTGTTGCGCTTCTCTGCAATTTCTCCAGTTCCCCGATATGCTTTTTGAGAACTGGTGCCCATGTGAAGCTGCCACTGATGACTTTTGGGATTCTGAATACCTTAATGCCTAGTACACACGATCAGAAAATCGGATGAAAAATACCGCATTTGGAGTGATCATACGATAAGTTGATAGTTCGTACACAGGTTTTGAGAGCCGATCGTAAAAGTTCAGCTGAAATTATCCAAAGGGACAAACACAAAAAGTTTTCTTACATGATACCAGATCTTACCATTTTTATTTAACCACTTCAGCCCCGGAAGGACTTACCCCCTTCCTGACCAGAGCACTTTTTGCTATACGACACTGCGTCGCTTTAACTGACAACTGCACGGTTGTGCGACGTTGTACCCAAACAAAATTGACATACTTTTTTTTCCCCACAAATAGAGCTTTTTTTCTGGTATTTGATCCCCTCTGCGTTTTTTTTTTTTTGCACTATAAACAAACAAAAGCGACAATTTTGAAAAATAAAACCACTTTTTTTTACTTTTTTCCTATAATAAATATCCAAAAAAATATATATAAAAAAACAATGTATTCCTCAGTTTAGGCCAATATGTATTTTCTACATATTTTTGGTAAAAAAAATCGCAGTAGGAGTATATTGATTTGGTTGCGCAAAAGTTGTTGTGTGTACAAACTATGGTAGTAGATTTATGGATTTTTTATTATTAATTTTTTTACTAGTAATGGCAGCGATGTGCGATTTTTATCGGGACTGCAACATTGTCGCGGACAGATCAGACACGTTTGACACTTTTTTGGGACCACTGACATTTATACAGCGATCAGAGCTTTAAATAGCCACTGATTACTGTATAAATGTTACTGGCAGGGAAGGGGTTAAGTGTTCCCTAGGGAGGTGTTTCTAACTGGGGGGGGGGGGTGCACTGACTGGGGGTAGAGAGAGAAAGCTGCTCCCGATTACTGGGAACAGCAGATCTCTCTCCACTTCCCTGTCAGAATGGGGATCTGTTTGTTTACATCAACAGATCCTCGTTCTGACTGTGGGGAGCAATCGCAGGTGGCCGGCAGACATCGCACCTGCCGGCCATGCGCATCGGCTCCAGACATACGCAGCGGGTGCACGCGTTCCCCCTACAGTCTCTTAAAGCGCTGCCGCACATGCTCCGAAATGACTACATTACAATACAATACAACATATTACATGACTTCTTAAGTTGTATTCTACGAGAATTTTCATAACTTTAGTAACCTCTTCATTTTCGATATGAGACTAGCATGCAAAAAAAAAAAAAGGGTAATTCGTCCAATATTCTCATCATGTGTATGAGGCTTTAGAGTACTTTGTAGCTAATTACCCCAATCATGCACCTTCCTTCAACAAAAATAATTTTCACAAAAAAAAAAAAAGCTTACACCTTCTTTTTCTAGTTGAATTGTGACTGTTTTCTCCTTTGGATGGGTTCGGTTTTTACCGTACATAGGCTAGGTCTTCTTCTGCTGCCTTGAGCAAGTCTAGATCTCCCACGTGTTGCTGTAGATTTAGGGTGGAAGAAGAGCTTCCAATCCAGCATGCAGTCATTATTGCAATATATGGCTAATAGTTTGTGCACACCTTACCATCACACCTACAATATGGCTAAAAATGTGCAGACCCTCCTCCAAATAACTGAGTTCAGGTTTCTCCAGTAATGGGTACTGTTAATACTACAACATACAAACACATTTTAGCCAATTGTGTTATTTCAACCTTAAGATAACAGTATGGGAGTAGTCCTTTTCTGTGCCCAGCATGACTGTACCCCTGTGTACAAAGCCAGCTCCATAAAGGCACGGTTTGACCAGCATGATGTGGAGGACCTTGAGTGTCCCGCACAGAGCCCTGACCTCAATCCTACTAAACACCTTAAGGCCTCATACATACGGGCATCTGTGAAAAAATAGGCAAAACGTCAGGTCCGACGTTTTGGAAAAAATCTGCGTTTTTAGCGGCGTTTTGCATCGGCATTAGTGAGCGTCGGCGTCAATAGCCGTTTTTAAAAAAAATCAGTCCTCTGCTATTTTTCAACCTAACAACACCGGCGTAAAAAAATGCCGGTTAACGCTGGTACGGCATTAGTGAGCGTTTTGCCGATTGGCGTCAAAAAACGCCAAAACGCTACAGCCTCAGAACGCACTGGTCCTGCGTTCTAGAAACAGCTCACTAACGCCGACGCCCTCTACTGCTCACAAATGCCAGCGTTTTTAGACGGCCATTGAATAACATGGAGAGCTGCAAAAAACGCCCCTTAACGTGGCATCAAAAAACGCCTGTGTGTATGAGGCCTTAGGATGAATTGAAACACCAATTTGTGAGCCAGGACTTCTCATCCAACAGTAGACCCAAGAGTTACCAAAACCATATAATATGAGGTCTCAACCCTTAGGAGTTTTAATTTGTATGCAATCAGGCAGGCCTTGCACTATATGGTTTTGGTAAATCTGAAGACAAAAATCTGCAGAAAATGTAATAGTGTGTATGGGGTCTACCTGGCCTTACAAATGAGCACAAATTCCCACAGACACACTCCAAAATCTTGAGGAAAGCCTTCATAGAGAAGTGGAGGATGTTTTAGCACAAAGAGGGGCAATTCCATATTAATGTTCATGGTTTGGGGATTGGATAGCCAACAAGCCCTATAGGTCTGATGGTAAACTGTTCGCAAACCTCTGTCCATATACATTGTATAAAGTGTGTTGTATATTTCCTATTGTCGCTGCTCTTTTACGTTGGGAAAGGAGCATGCAATATACTAGTTTAGCACTATAACACTGTGACATGGCACACATACAGTATGCATGCTTGAGGTTGAGGGGTCTGTTTATACAGAATGCTTTGTTTGCCTTTTTTAACAATGCTTAGAGCTCTTTGAACAATTATCACATTTTGCGCTATTTATAAAAACGTGAACTTAAAATATTCAAAAAGGTGCATTGAGATTGGCAAAACGTTGCCCATTCCAAACTTGTGTAAAGCGCATGCTGTCTCAGATTGGCGCACACCTTAAGCCTAAGGATGACTAGTGGACAGGATGGGGAGAACTTAATGCAGAATGGCACCATTAGGGATTATATGACGACAATCCCCATTTTAGTGGAGGTCCGACAGCTGTCACAGTTCACCTATGTGCACAAAGAAAAGCAACCTACATTTGTCATTTCATATGCAATATAGAAATGTTTGCATCATTTTCTGCTCTTTTTTGTACTAACTAGACAAAACCGCAGAGAAACGGTTTAATTAAAAATGGCTAGATCTGAAAACTGCAACTAGCAGAAAAGCATGCAAGACAAAAGGGATGAGCTGTGTTTAAAAAAAACATACAAATAAGTAAATAAATTGCGTCATAAAAAAAATTGCATAAATTACTTCTTACCCGTTTATATATAGCAATATTTTTTTATCATTTTGGAAATGGGCTTTAATTAGGTCCCCTTTGCTGGCTAACAGGTTCGATTGAATTGGATTTTTTCCAGAATTCATTAGCTTTGAAAAAAATGGATATTACCAGGGACAGATCTCCAAAACCTTGAACAGGTGTGGTACCTTCATGATTGCCCAGTTGTTTTGGGGTTTTTCCCCTTATTAATAATTTTCTAACATGTACAAAAAACATACTAATAGGATTTTCAATCACTTTTTCCCCTACCCATCATCCTATGGGCTTTGTATGACCTGTTGAATATTAATTAACCAACTACAGTTTTCAAATGCTATCAGAGCTGGGGTGCAAAGTGTATACTTTAGATTCAAAAGGATTGAAAATGAAGTGGCATTAAAATGTTAAAATTCATATGTGATTATAATGATAGTAATCTACATCATATACTGCGGCGGGGTAGCACATGCGGGCACAATAATGTACATGTACATCATGTGCCTGCTCCGGGTCTAGGAGCATGCTGCCCACTTCCCCTCCCTGCGATTGCGGATCCCGGTTCTTGGGGCCTGGTGATCATATGATTGCTATGTGAATTCAATTATAACAGCTGTTTTTCCTATACTGTGATTGACCCACAGCTATCACAATTTCCCTGGGCCAATCACAGCACCCTGTATCATATGATTAGCTGTAGCCAATCACAGATCACTAGTGATCACAGCTGTCATGAATGTAGCATTAATGTACCATTAATGACAGCTGAAAACTTTGCTGTTACAATGATCTTCATTGTAAGAGGAAACAAAGTGTAAAGCCTCGTACACATGGTTCGACGGTCGTACGACCGAACGGACCAAATCGTACGTTGGCTGTTGTATGTAGCATACTGACTGCACTACACAATCGTACAACCAAAGAAAGAACGTTCAGGTGCATGTAATTAGCATCCGGCCGTTCCTGACTTCTGAGCATGCGTGTTTTGCACCGCTTGTTGGTACTACCAAGTTTTCTAGTTTGCTCATACAACTCCCGTTGAATGACCGTCGTACTTCGGCTGTTCTAATCACGCGTACTAACGATCAATTTCGCATACAACGGTCGTTTGTACGACCTGTTGTATACGATTGTCGACTCGTGTGTATGAGGCTTTAGGCTTCATGTACACATCCTACTGACCGCCGGCAGTCAAAACATTCCTATTCTGAACGCGATTGTTCCATGTTCAGGAGAGGAAGGTTCAGCAGCTCCTAGACTCTGCTAAAAGCCAATGTGTACATGGATACATAAGGGTTGATTTACTAAAGGCAAATCCACTTTGCTCCACTAGTGCACTGCTAGTGCTCCACAAGTGCACTTGGAAGTGCAGTCGCTGTAGATCTGAGGGGAAGATCTGAATGAGGGGAAGCTCTGCTGATTTTATCATCCAATCATGTACAAGCAAAAACGTTGTTTTTTACTTTCCTTGCATGTCCCCCTTTGGCTCTACAGCGACTGCCCTTCCAAGTGCACTCATGGAGCAAAGTGGAGTTGCCTTTAGTAAATAAACTCCTCAGGCTTTTAAAGAGTTGAGTTTAGGAGTTTTGAAAAAGAAAAATGCCAAAAGCTCCTAAACTCAATTATAGAAGACGTAGTGTACATGAAGCCCAAAAAAAACCCTGATCACCCCTCAGCATAGTAAAGTGTTATTATGGTAACACAGAACTACTCTGGTGAAAATATGTAAAAAAAAACGCTGAAAAGTAAACAATGAAAAAAATATTGAAACATGAAAAAAAAAAGATTTATCAAAGTCCATAGAGACATGGATGAGCGCGTTTGGGGTGGAGGAACTTGACTGACCTGCACAGAGTTCTGATCTCAACCACATAGAACACCCTTGGGATGAATTAGAGCGGAGACTGTGAGCCAGGCCTTCTCATCCAACATCAATGCCTGACCTCACAAATGTGCTTCTGGTAGAATGGTCAAACATTCCCATAGACACTCCTAAACCTTGTGGACAGCCTTCCCAGAAGAGTTGAAGCTGTTATAGCTGCAAAGGGTGGGCCAACTCAATATTGAACCCTATGGACTAAGACTGGGATGTGATTAATGTTCGTGTAAAGGCAGGTGTCCCAATACTATTGGTAAAATAGTGTATATATACCATAGTTTGTAGACGCTATAACTTTTACACAAAGCAATTAATATGCACTTATTGAGATTTTTTTTACCAAAGACATGTAGCAGAATACATTTTGGCCTAAATTTATGACGAAATTTGATTTTATGGAAGATGTTTAATAGCAGAAAGTAGAAAATATTTTTTTTCAAAGTTTCCGGTCTTTTTTCGTTTATATAATACAAAAGAAAAAACCCAGAGGTGATCAAATACCACCAAAAGAAAGCTCTATTTGTGTGAAAAAATGATAAAATGTTATTTGCACACAGTATTGCATGACAGTGCAATTAAACACTTCACGCTCAAGCTATAGCTGAATGACAGCTACAGTGCGGGCCTTAATTTCAATAGACGTCCTCCTGTGCACGAGCTGCCTGCGCGCCCCTTGCGGGTTGCACTTGGCTCGCTCTGTGATCACGGGGTCAGGTCCCTTTCATGCTGCCGTGACTTGAAAGTTGTGCGATTTCGATGCAATTTTGCAGGCGCGATTTTGATGCGATTTCAACGTGATTTCAGGCCTGTGCAAACTTGAGGTCTATGGACCTCAACTCGCATGAAAGTCGGACCAAAGTAGTGCACTTGAAGTCGTACAGATATGAATGGTTATTAATAGGAATCATGAAGAACGACTTGTCATGCGACTTTGCAGTCTAAAGTCGCGGGACAAGTCGCACAAAGGGGCCTCAATGAGACTCGGCTGATCACAGATCGGTGTAAGGGGCTGATCCGGCCCCTTACCACGTGATCAGCTGTCAGCCAATGAACACGTTATGTAAACCAAAGATCGGTATTCCGATTTTTTTTCCCTCACGCTGACAGTGTGAGGGGAAAAAAAGCAGATTACCGGCTTCAGACAGAGGGACATCAGTCCCGCAAATGGAGAGGCACTGCTGCTATGCAGTGCCCACCAGTGCCACCTACAGGTGCACATCAGTACCGCTTACCAGTGCCCACCAATGCCATCTACCAGTGCCCACCTATAAATGCCCACCAGTACCACCTATCAGTACCCATCAGTGCTGCCAACCAGTGCCCATCAGTGTCACCTATCTGTGCCCATCAGTGACACCCATCAGTGCCCATCAATGTCACCCATCAGTGCCCTTCAGTGCACCCATCAGTGCCCTTCAGTGCCACCCACCAGAGCCACCTATCAGTGCCCACCAGTGCCGCCTTATCAGTGCCTATCAGTGCAGCCTATCAGTACCCACCAGTACTTTCTCATCAGCGCACATCAATGAAAGAGATTTGGCAAAAAATAAAAACCCAGCAGTTATTAAATACCACCAAAAGAAAGCTCTATTTAAGGTACAGTGTAGCATGACTGCGCAATTGTCATTCAAAGAGTGACAGCGCTGAAAGCTGAACACTGGCCTGGGCAGGAGGGGGGTTTAAGTGCCCAGTAATCAAGTGGTTAAATTACCGCAGTGCTGATGAGCAAAAAATGCCCTGGTCATGAAGGGGGTAAAAGCATCCGGAGCTGAAGTGGTTAACTTTAACTGCTAGCATGTCTAACCTATAGCATGTTGTTAAACGTGTTTTACTGCCATTAACGTGATGCCTAGGTGCGAATCTGACCTAAAGGAAGCAAATAAAAAAAGTTAAAGCAGAAAACCTATTTCTTTGTTCCAATTTTTGTGACAATAAGACGATTTTGCTGTGCAAGTGACAGGTTCACTTTAGGTTAGCAGGGTTCACTCTCTGTAAACAATGTTGGTGCCCCCCATCCTTCCGTCCCTGCTGGCAAAAGATCCAGGATTTTCTGATGGTTTCTTGCCAAGTTTTTGGATCGGCCTCTCTTTCGAGGACAGCGGGCTCAGGCGGTAATCGCTGAGTGTGGATAAGCTCTGTCAGCTGGGCAGATGTTGCAGTGAGTGGCTGAGATAATCTGCAGCTTTATCCTGGTGTGTGCTGTGCGGGGTGAGGATATTATCGGCTTCTGTGTCCGTACCACATGGCATCTGATCTGCGAGCCCCTCCACTCCCGGTTTGCAATGCGATGCCAATGGATAGTTCCAATTTATCATCGTCTGTCAGCGAGAGAAGGCTATTAGGTGATGTCACACAGGTTACAAATTCATCAAAGCTGAAGCTCAAGTTATTCCTAGTTTTGGACAGAGTAGAAAATACTTTAAATTATGTTCAAAGCTTTTTTGACCATACTGCTGTTGTGGGTCACAAGACTACAATTACTTTCAGTCTCCTGTGACCCAGAGTCAGCTGACTGGGCAGAGCCGTGCAGTCCCGACAGTATTGTTGGGATTCATCCCACTGCCTGATTTGCATAGAGATGTACAGAGTCCGAGAGATGATATCAATGGGTCTTTATAAGGTATAGATTCAGAATGCATAGCACTTCTTTCTATATGTGCTTCCATTTAGGAGATTGTCCCCATTTTCTGTCCCTGAGACAGCCACGTTTTTAACCTTTTCCCACTATTCTAAAAGTGCGTTTATGTTTTCTATGTGTTCCTGAAGGAGTGATTTCCCATTAACATACCCACCATTACGTCTACAAGTGTCACTCGGACAGGAAGTGATGGCAGATCTCCCCATTAGGGACAAAAATGACTATAAAATCCCAGGGGAGGCTTTTGTACATGTTGGGGATGCTAGGGTTGCCGGTTGAGCTTTAGAAGCCACTCACCAAAGAACATGGAAATATTCTGTTGAAGCTGCATGCCCACTCACATGCAGGAAAAATGTAAACACTGAATAGGGAGATAATTTACTATCAGGACATATCAGGTTTTCTTAACTCTAAGGGAATCCCAAGTACAGCTTATAGTGTGTCACTGTATCTTGATAAATATCTAAAACCACAACCAAAATGAAATAAAGCAGAAGAGAGCATTACCCCGAGGCATGGGCGTCCACAGAACTTTTTTCAGGGGGGGAACATCATTTTAAGTTCACCCATGCTCCGCCCCTTTCGACAATGTCATGAATGGGAGGGGCTTAGCCGTGACTCGCAATTATTTATTTTTAAGGGGGAAATGGCAGACTTTATACAAATGTAAAAAGGACGTACACTCACCCGTACGTCGAAGTTGTCTTATAAAGGTACAAGAAACCACTC
>BLSH010316379.1:1227236-1287208 GCA_018402905.1 Glandirana rugosa | reverse complement strand
AAATAAAAAAAAAATAAAAACCCCAGAAATGAATTCTCACCATCCGTAAACGCGACCACTTTTGCGCAAACCAATCAATAAACGCCGATTGCGATTTTTTTTATCGCAAATATGAGGAAGAATATAAATCGGCCAAAAACGGTGAAAAAAAATGTTTTTTTATATTTTTTTTTTGGATTTGTATTCTAGCAAAAAGTAAGAAATTTGGGTTTTTTTGCAAAATTGTCGCTCTTCTTTTGTTTATAGCGGCGATCAGAAATGACGCAGAGGTGATCAAATACCACCAAAAGAAAGCTCTATTTGTGGGAAAAAAAGGACGCAAATTTCGTTTGGGTACAATGTCGCACGACCGCGCAATTTTCAGTTAAAGCGACGCAGTGCCGAATCGCAAAAAGGGCTCCGGTCCTAAAGCTGGAAATCCTTCCGGGGCTGAAGTGGATAAATAAGACTAGGCTTTTGAGGTCAATGTGGTGCCAAATTGTTGTCCAATTTCAAAATATGCCAATATTTCCAGTATATCTCCTCTATCTCTCTATACTGGCAATGAAAATTAGAAATAAAGCTCCACTTATGCTGGTCATTATTCACCTTCATAGTTCTATCTCTCAAGTGGGGCTGGATGGTTCACTGATTGGTGCTTACGTTTAGGGCAGTATGCGTTCAGGGATTAATAGCTGCAGCGCAAGCAGTCTGCATTCCAAGCATTCATCCCATACTGCCCTAAACATTAGTACAACTCGGTGCAACATCTAGCCACAGCGGCTGTTAGTCTCTCATAGACTTTTATAGGCTGCTGGCAGCGGGCCTGGACAGTGCTCCTGTACCTTCCACCCACATCTAAAATCCAGAAAGAGTGGTAACACCATTGTAAAACTGGTGCCCTGTTACCCCATCCCTGATTATATAGAGAAAACGGGGGCCCCCTCTAAAATAAGCGGGATTTTAAACAGCAACCTGGACACCAATATTTGTAAAAACAAGTGTTTTATTAATATACATTAAACATTCTAATTGATCATATTGAGAAGTATTTTTTCATAAAACATATGACAAATACAGTCATTGTAGTTTGTGAATACATTCCATGTTAGTAGATTATCTCCAATATTCAAAAAATTGTTCTCCAGTAATCCGACGCGTTTCAGATCCACGCCTTTTCTCAGGGGTATAATACAAGAGACACGTATATTCACAACATATGTATTCATCGCAAACTGATGGTCTGTGATCATATGGTAATTAAAAAGTTAGGGAATGTTGTTACCCCTATTTGGGCCAGTGTGGTTGGAAGGACAGCCCCACCCCCCAGCCAGGCGACTACCCACGGAGGTCCCCTTGTGCAAGGTCACCATTTGTCATAGATCACACCTGCATAAAAACTGTACATATCTGCCTTATTCCTGAGATCTTGTAAATGGATTTATCAAAGGTAAGTATATATATATAGTGGTTCATTCAATAATCCTTAATAGTTTAACAGGAGAGGGCTCAATATAGTCCTTAATATAGTCCTTAATAAACTTAGTTTGCAGGAGAGGGCAGGAAAACAAGCAGTGGATGACAATTGGTCCTTTACTCTGGCCGTGTCATGGAAAATACATGCGCCGTCCTTCCTGGTGCTGTGTACACTACTTATTTACTTACCTTTGATAAATCCATTAATTTCCCATTCTCTATTACATTTCAGTAATAAGCCCCCCCCCCCATGACGCCGCTTGGGAGGCAAATACAGAGAGGCAGACCTTTCCATGGCACTGTGAGGGGGCCAGCAGTGTCTGCATCTACAGGCAAAGGTGGACATGGTCAGTCCTCAGCCAGGGCACCATTTCCTCTGTTTAGTGATGTTGCCCCATCCTATCCATCCACAGCATGCAGAGGAGGTGGTGGACTGGCTTACTAAACCATCCTCATCCTCTATCGCTCAAGCAGTCCACTGCAGCTGTCTCCTTGTCCACAGCCACTTGCTCCTTGAAGATGCACAGCCATTACTTGATTCATCAACAGTACCTCTATAGGGTTACGGTGTGAAGGCACCACCAACACCCAAAGCCCAATTTTTCTGCACTTGTTACTTCTATCCAAAGTCTGCGAAACAGATACCAGAATTTAACCACAAAATCTCTAATCTTGTTCCAAGTGCACTAAATTTTGGCCCCATCATACAGATTTGCTCCCCAGGTCATTGTTTATGAAATAAAGAAAGCTTGCAGGGAAAGTTGCATTTTTTTGCCTTTATAAATGTATTTTTTGCTGCAGCAGGTTCTATACATGGTACAGCTGTGCCACTTTACAGGCAAAATAAGGGGACCCCCCCCAGGCACTATATTTAACCACTTCAGCCCCGGAAGGATTTCCCAGTTTAGGACCAGAGCACTTTTTGCGATTCGGCACTATGTCGCTTTAACTGACAATTGCGCGGTCGCGAAACGTTGTACCCAAACGAAATTTGCGTCCTTTTTTCCCACAAATAGAGCTTTCTTTTGGTGGTATTTGATCACCTCTGTGTCATTTCTAATTACCGCTATAAATAAAAAAAGGAGCGACAATTTTGCAAAAAAAAAAAAAATCAATATTTCTTTTTGCTAAAATACAAATCCAAAAAAAATATAAAAAAACATTTTTTTTTCATCGGTTTTGGCCGATTTATATTCTTCCTCATATTTTTGGTAAAAAAAAAATCGCAATCGACTTTTATTGATTGGTTTGCACAAAAGTTGCCGCGTTTACGAATGATGAGAATTAATTTATGGGGTGCTTATTTTTTTCTATATTTTACTAGTAATGGCAGCAATGTGCGATTTTTAGCGGTACTGCGATATTGCGGAGGACATGTCGGACCATTTTGACACTTTTTTTGGACCATTGGCATTTATACAGCGATCAGTGCTATGAAAATGCACTGATTACTGTGTAAATGCCATTGGCAGTGAAGGAGTTAACCTGGAGGGGATGCTTTAAGGGTTAACTGTGTTCCCTCAGTGTGTTCTAACTGTGTGGGGGGCTGGGCTGGCAGGGGTGCGGGGGGTGATCATGGCTTCCATATACAGGAAGCCTGTGATCACATCCCTTCCCCCTCTGTCAAAACAAAGATCCGTGCTTACATACACGGACCTCCGTTCTCTCACTGTGGGGGAGCCATCGCGGGTAGCCGGCGGAGATCGAGTCCATCCTACCCGCTCCCTGGCCCTCCCGGAGCACAGTAAGCGCGCGAACGCGCCTCCGGCAATGCGCGTGCGCTCACAATACTCGTTATCGATGCAGGTGATGGAGTTTCACGATAACGACCACTTTGCCACCGCCAAGCCACAACGGGCGGTCGGCAAGTGATTAAAGGAGTTTTTCATTTTTATTGTTTCACTTTAAGCATCAGTAAATCACTGCTAATTTAATGATGTTTTTTTCAAATGTTTTTTTCTTTCATACATGTCCCCAGGGCAGTACCCGAACCCCCATACCCTTTGTATGCCCAATAACTTGCATCTAAGCCCTCAAAATGGGCACTTTTGATTTTTCCATTTCGGGCCCCATAGACTTCAATGGGGTTCGTTATTCGGTTCTGAACTTTCTCGATGTTCAAGAGTTTTGGCGCAAAGCAAAGAGGGGGTTGTGTGTTTACCAAGTAAAGAAGATCCCAAATTTTGTGTTGTCCCCCAAAAAGTAAGAGAGGGGAAATTATCCAATGGGGACCCTAGTTTGGGTGACCTGGGGGGTCCCCAAGAGATTCACTTAGTTTGCAGGGATTTCTTCTCACTTCCTGTTTGGCTATGGGACAGAAAGTGAGGGGAAATCTCAGAAATTGGACACACAGATGGTGAAATGATGGGTTATAACCCTCCATTGTTTGATCCAAAATGAAAAAAAAAAGCTTTGTCTATAGTTCTACTTTATTGCTGGCCCCACCAGCTGAATATGCTCACTTTTGCTGTACTCCCCACTGGTCCATTGAACACCGGGTAAGTAAAGCAAAAGAGAGTATGTTCAGCTATGCAGGCCAGTGCTTTCAGGGCTGGAGACTGTTTCCCTGCTGTTATGTGACAGCACTGGATGGATGTCTTAGACCCCTTTCACGCAGGCGCCTCTGCTAAGCGTGGGCCTTAGTGGTCAAATCCTCAGCACCAGTGCAGGAGGAGAGGAAGGGTTGAAAGTTACTTTGCCCAGAAATGTTGCTTTGCCCTGCATGGGCAAATCATAGATCCACCTTAAGGTATGTTTCACTTGCCCTTTTTCTTGTTTTGCGGTGAAAGGCAATACTTTGTGGGTGCATTGCAACCTGGCTCTACAATATATTTGACTGTTGTCACCAGGGCAGGGTGATAAAGTGAACAAATCTCCCAAAGACGACGTCAGCAATAAAAATCTTCTGACCCTTCTTCACTCAAAGTGTTTCAGTTACTGTCTGTATCCACAAAGCAATAGAAAGGGTTCCATGACATCAGTGACACATTTATATAGGTGTTCTCTGCAGTGACACGCTAGAAAGATTCCACTCCGCATAAAACCATAATAAATACTTTTGCTGTTAGGTTGAACTTCCTGTCTTGTACACAAAGCACTCTTCAGATACATGTTATCTCTATCATCATTCTCGCAGAAAAATGACTCAACCTCATTAAATAGGAAAATGACTAGTCTTAAAATAGAAGGCAATCCTTATGCCCTCCATCTGACAAAGAACTATGAACTCCCAACATGATCAACTATCATGAGCTATATTATATGGCCAAAATTTTGTGTCCCACCCCTTCCCCCCTCTAAATTATGGAATTCTAATGGTGCAGTGAAAGTTTCTGTTAATATTACAATTGTGTTCTTCCAACCTTGTGTTAACAGCTTGGGAAAGGTCCTTTTCTCTTCCAGCGTGACTTTGCTCTTTTGCACAAAGCCAGCTCCATAGTGAAATGATTTGACCAGTTTGATGTCGAGGAACTCGAGTGGCCTACACAGAGCCCTGACCTCAGCGCTATTGAATAAGGTGTTAATGCTAATTGTGAGATTCCCACAGACGCACGCACTCCAAAATCTTGTAGAAGCCTTCCCAGAAGAATATAGCCGCACAGAGCTATAGCGACCTTTGGTCATATAATGTATATGAAAAATGTTGGAGGTGTTGTGGTCTGTACATAATATAATATACTTGTATTATGATAATGCTCAGTGACTGATTAACATACAGGGTTCGAATTGAATGATAGGGTTCCCAGAAGGCTCAAAATCCCCAAATGACCAAGTGGTGTCACATCTAGAATTACCTATTTAATTTTAAAAATTCAGTTTTTGCTTGCAGTATGGGGAAATACAAAACTACAATTGAAGCTTTTGTAGAGAAAGGTTTTTTCTCCCATGAGACAGAGATGTTGCACTAGTGACCACTTTCTGCTTAACAACTGCCAGACTTGCGAGTTTTGTGCTGGTCCACTCCTCTCCATCTGGATGTTTTTACTTTCTATTTCTCTGGTTTGTACTGTAGGGGTTGGCACACTGGGCCTCCTTTGGTGGTCAAATAGCTTTGACCCCTTGTGGGCTTGAGTGTGGGGACATCTGGTTTGGGAGGTGCCCCATTTTCTAAACACATGATTCAAACTACTACCCGTTACCCCCTGAGGAAGATTGTAAAGCTCAATTGAAATGTGTTGGGGAATCTCCGGGCAGAACTCTAATTGTAGTATTCTCTGCCTTATTTATCAGAGGCTTTGCTATTGTCATTTGAGATTTTTTGGCACTTCACCAGAAACTTTTTTTATGTATATGTTCCTACTATTTGTACAATAAATATGTGATTTTATGGTAAAAGTTGTGTTGCTGCAATAAAGACCCATGGGAGAAAACTCTTGTTCTGCATATGATTCAGGACATAGCAGCTTTTGCTCCCTAAGGGCTCGCCTTCATCTTTCCACAATTTAAGGAATACAGGCACAAAAACACTAGAATGCTGACACATACAGGCATGTCAGCGATAAGCCAGAGGAACTTTAGCTGGCACAAATATACTGTGTGTGCTTCACTAACACTTCTGTTTCAGAATGGGTAAATTTCAATTTTAATTCTGCCTGCAAATCTGTCTGATGAGCATGGAACCATGCAATTCAAATTTTTTTAAGGTCACCTCCATTGGTCAATCATGTTGAAGGCATAGTTTTCTATGTAGAGTGTAATAAAATTCATAATCATTTCCAGTAGAAGGTCATGTTGGGGTGTAGAATTCTATGTATAGAGTATAAAAGAATTGTATGATGAACATGTCCAGTGGTCGGTCATGTTGAGGGTGCAGTGTTCTATATGTAGAGCAGCCTTTCTCAACCAGTACAACTGGTGGTGCACCGAAACGAAAATTCTGGCCCGAAACCAAAAATCCAGGATGCACTTAGCCGAAAACTGAAACCGAAATGGACAGTTTTTAAAATATATATATATATATATATATTTTTATATATAATTGTATTATATTCGACTTTTTAATTAATATCATGAATTTAAATGAATATGAATGTATTTTCAGCCATTATAACCCTTTTTTTGCCCAATAGTTTTCGGAGGCCGATATACCGATGCATTCTTATTTTCAACACAGAAATAACTTTCTGGTCTTAGAGAACCCCTGTTAAAAATGACTATATTTACAACTGATTATACATTAGTGTGATGGTCAGTGGGAAAAATGTTCCTTACACTTGTAACAATTAACCCCTTACAGATAACTACAAATATCAATGGTGTCAGTGGGAATTTATCTGAGAGGCAGAAATTGCTCATTGCTCAAAGAACCCCTAGCAACCTCTGGAGGAACCTTAGAGTTTCATGGAACCTTGGTTGAAAAACCCTGGTGTAGAGTGTAATAGAATTGTATTATGAATATGTCCAGTGGTCCTTATGTTGGAGATTGTGTTCTATGTATAGAATATAATAGAATTATATTATGACCTTGTTCAGTGGAAGGTCACGTTGGAGGTTTAGTGTTCTATGTATAGCGTATAATAGAATTGAATTAGGATCGTGCCCGTCCAGTGGGTGCTTATGTTGGAAAGGTAGTTCTATGAATAGAATGTAATGGAATTATATAATGTCCAGTAGTAATAGTGTCAGGACACCTGGGGTCAGGTGACAGATGCACACCGCTGGGGTGCGAATCGCACCGCAGAAGTGTGAAGTGCACGATTAGGTTGCGAAGCGCACCGCTAAGGTTGTGGACCGATAGCTGACTGCTGCTAATGAGCTCTGGCTGGTACGGGAAGACGGGCCTCTGGAGCACTGACACTGAATCACAGGGAGCTAGTGCATCGGTTTCCCCAGAGCCAGTAGGTATTCACCAGAGCTTTTAAGCTGACACAACGAAAGAGGTAAGCAAACAGACAGGACATGAATGACTATGGGTTCATGACAGTACCCACCCCCTCTTACGAGGCCTCCCCCTACCCCGCCTAGACACAGGCTTGGAGGGAAATCTCAAGTGAAACCTCCTCACCAGGCGAGGCGCAAATACCTCAGATGCAGGGATCCAAGACCTCTCCTAAGGACCAAACCCTTTCCAATGCAAGGTACTGAAGAATGCCTTTACAGAGCCGGGAGTCGAGGACTAGACTAACCTTGTACTCCTGACCTTCCTCTGAGACCGGAACTGTGGTAGGGAGAGGACGAGAGAACTTGTTGAGGACTAAAGGCTTCAGAAGGGAAACATGAAAGGAGTTTGAAATCCTGAGGCTTTTTAGAAACTGGAGTTTAAAAGAAACCAGATTCAACTTAGCAATTATAGAGTATGGACCAATGAATCTTGGGGCAAATTTCAGAGAAGGAACGCTGAGCTTGATGTTCCTGGTAGAAAGCCAGACCTTGTCTCCAATCTGTAGAGAAGACGGTTTACGCCTGTGAGGGTTGGCAAAACCTTTAAACTTATCATTCGCTGCCCGGAGGGAATCATGAACCTCACCCCAAATGGTAGTGAAGGATTGCTGAACAGTAGCCAAAGTTGGAATGTCCGGAGAACAGGTAATAGGAAGAGGAAGCTGAGGGTGTCTTCCATAAACTGTGAAAAAGGGTGTCTTCTGAGAACTGGTGTTAACATGATTATTGTGAGAGAATTCTGCCCACGGGAGTAGAGAGGACCAGTCATCATGATGAGCAGAGACTAAAGCCTCGTACACACAGTTCAAAAATCGTATACAACAGGTCGTACGAACGACCGTTGTATGCAAATCCGACCGTTAGTACACGCGATTAGAACAGCCGACGTATTGACAGTCGTACAACAGGAGTTGTATGAGCAAACTAGAAAACTTTGGTAGTACCAACAAGCGGTCGTACGACCGTTGTTTTGTGTGTACAGAGAAGTTGGTCCAACAAGTTGTATTGTGCAAAACACGCATGCTCAGAAGTCGGACACAAATTACATGTACCTGAACTTTCTCTTTATACGTTCATAATACGTCACTACGCTCGGCTTGGTCATACGATCGTGCATGTCAGTATGCAAGATACAACAGCCAACATACGATTTGGGCCATTCGGTCGTACGATCATCGCATCGTGTGTACGAAGCTTTAGGTGCGAAGCGCACCGCTAAAATTGTGGACCTATAGCTGACTGCTGCTAATGAGCTCCTGCTGGTACAGGAAGACGGGCCCCTGGAGCACTGACACTGAAACACAGGGAGCTAGTGCATCGGTTTCCCCAGGGCGCAGTGTCTAAGAGCCAGTAGGTATTCGCCAGAGCCTCTAAGCCAGGGGTAGGCAACCTGCGGCCCTCCAGCTGTTGCAAAACTACAAGTCCCATCATGCCTCTAGGAGTAATTGTACCCGTCAGCCTTGCAATGCCTCATGGGAAATGTAGTCCTACAACAGCTGGAGGGCCACAGGTTGCCTACCCCTGCTCTGAGCTGACACAACCAGAGAAGTAAGCAAACAGACAGGACATGAATGACTATGGGTTCATGACAAATAGTAGTAATAGTGGTGTATTACTATGATCTTGTTCAGTGGTCGGTCATGTTGGAGGTTTAGTGTTCTGTGTCTAGATTGTAATAGAATTGTACAATGATCATATCCAATGGTTGCTTATATTGGTGGTGTAATGTTCTGTGTATAGAGCATAAAAGAACTGCATTATGATCTTGTTCAATGGGTGGTCATGTTGGAGGTGGAGTGTTTTATGTATAGAGTGTAAATGAATTGTATTATGATTTTATTCCTTGGTTGGTCATGATGGAGGTGTAGTGTTCTATGTATAGAATTTAATTGAATTGGATTATGATCGTGTCTGTCCAGCTGTTGCTTATATTGGAGGTGTAGTGTACTCTGTATAGAGTGTAATAGCATTATATCATGATTGTATCCAGTTGAAGGTGTTGTGTTCCAAGTACAAAGTATAATAGAATTGTATTATAACCTTGTCCAGTCATGTTGGAGATGTAATATTCTATGTACAGAGTGTAAAATAATTGCATTATGATATAGTAGTTCAGTGGTCAGTCATGTTGGAGGTGTAGTATTCTATGTATAGAGTGTTGTAGTATTTTATTATGAACATGTCCAGTGTTGGGGGTGTAATATTACATAAAGTGTAATAGAATTGTATTCTGATCATGTCTGGTGGTTGGTCACTCATATTGGAGGTGTAGCATTCTTTGTATAGAGTGTAACAGAGTAGTACTATAACCAGTGGTTGATCACATTGGAGGTGTAGGGTTCTATGTGTAGATTATAATCAAATTGTATTATTTAGGATAGGATTAGGGCCATAGGACATAATAGATAATGGGAATGGTCGGTCATTTTGGAGGTCCTGCATCTGTATACTGTTATAGTATTGATCATGTTTTCAGGTCCCATTGTCAGAAGGGTTTAATGCTCTTGGCCAACTCTAGTTTTATGTTTTTGTCTGTGTAGTAGAAAAAAGAACAGTTGTGATTGTTTTTGTGGAAGTATTAATATTTTATTACATTCTGAGCACAGAGTAATGTTGTAGAATAGATAATACAAAATATATCCCCTAACCAACAAACATGAACAGTTCATTCTCTATCCAACAAAAACAAACAGTTCTCTAACATCTTTCTCTAGCAATGATATAAACACAGGTCCCATTGACGTCTATCCAGGGGAAAATTCCCTATTACATTGTACCCCTTAGGCTAGTCAAAGTCATTGAGTAATTCAGCCTCATCATTTTGGGTGACATTGTCCTTTAAGATTTCTGGACTCGCTTTATTAATGCAAACACAGGCTTGAGATTATTGCTGTCAACTGTGTTGGATTTAGTCCAGGTGATTCTTTACTTCCATTGTACACATGTTCAGACTCGTGTACAATACAGTACAGGCGGTCCCCTAGTTACAAACATCCGACTTACAAACGACTCCTACTTACAAACGGAGGTCGACAACAGGAAGTGAGAGGAAATCTCCCCCTAGGAAGGGAAATTCACTTCTGTAAGAGTTATCATGGGAAAAAGGTGTCTAGACTGAAGCTTTATCACTAATCCATGTTTCCACAACAACCCAAAATTTTCAAAATTCAATTTTCATAGGGACAAAGTGAGGTGAAATCTTCTGAACAGGGACACAGACAGCAAAACAAATGTTACAGGGATGTTACCTCTTCCCCATGCTATCCAAAAAACTTAAAAAGTACTGTTTTGGGTGGAGATGCATTTAAAATATATACCTGTTCCGACTTACAAACAAATTCAACTTAAGAACAAATCTACAGACCCTATCTTGTTTGTAACCCGGGGACTGCCTGTAGTCACTGCCCCCCATCTCCACCCCTTTCCCCAATTTCTGTATTCAAGCAATTATCAAGGTTGTGTGTTTTAAGGCCATATTTTTAACAATAGTACAAATTAACTAATGAAATACATAGAGAACAGGCAACCTGAATGCTCAAGGCTTCAGCCATACATCCAAATGTTTTAATGTGAAACATGAGATGCCATTACGGAATTCTTCCTTGTTGGCCGTAATCTGGGAACACCATCAAGCCCATGATTTAAATGTGCCGCAGGCAGACATTTCCTTGGCTCAGCTGTATACAGTGTATAATGCAAATTTGCAGATATAAAGCAATGCTGCCAAAGGACAAGGACTGTCCATGTCCTGTGCCCAACCGTCACAACTGTAAATTACATTTCCATCGGAGCTGTGTCTGCGTGTTGTATGACCACAGCATGTTTTGCAGCTGTCAGCTATGTGTGTCACATGCCCGTGTGTCATATGGTGCTCCCTGACACAGCGCCGGTCGGATTAGCCGTGTCTTGATCTCTTCATCTTTTATTCAGAGGTTACAGTTGTTCCAATCTAACATTACACACAGACAGGGCTGCCATGCTGTACTTAACACAGTGTCACCATGCGAATCCAACTCTCTGAGCTTTCTTTCCTGCTAATATGTCTTGACAACGTGTTCCCCAGCCTACCTGGGTACTTGTGTCTTTGTCTACACTCCAGACCTTTTCTTCTTCGATCTGTGATCTGTCTTACTTAGGTACCTATGCCCTAGGTCCTTGTCCTTACTCCAGACCTGAACCCCTATAACCTGTGACCCATGTTACCCAAGTACATGTGCCCCAGATGATGTGTGCCCTTGTTCTTCCTCCAGCCTTGTTTGTCTACAACCTGTGATCCAACTTGCACAACTACCTGTGTCACATCCTAGCCAGGTACCTGTGCCCCAGCTAATGTGAGCCCTTTGCATCCTCAAGGCCTGTACTACTACAATCTGTACCTCATCCTATCCAGGTACCTGTACCCTGTGGCTTTGTCTTTTCTCCAGACTAGTACCCCTACAACCTGTGACCATCTTACCCAGGTACCTCCGCCCAGCTAACATGCACCCTTGTGCTTCCTCCAGACCTATACTACTAATCCTGTGCCCCATCTTATTTGGGTACATGTGACCTGGTGATACAAGTTCACTAAAGTTTATTCTTCGCCTTTCTCCCAACCTCTAACTCAATGACCTGTACCACCCTTGTTCTTCCTCCAGATCTTTACCTCAACAACCTGTACCCCATCCCACCTGGGTACCTGTTCCTCTTTAATATATGTGTAGCCAGGAGCCAGGTTTCATACTCCTGGCAATAGTGACACTCCTGCTTTCAGGTTTAGAGCAGCTGTTTCCCCCTAGCGCCTGTGAATTATTCTGTGCCTTTGAACAAGAGGCAGAGAAGTGCACTGTGGGGTTGTAGTTTTCTGTTGCGGATTTGCCCTCTAGCTGTGCTGCAAGAGAATTTCCCATCTATCTGTGCAGCAGGAAAAGGCTCTTAGGGGAAGAGGTGCCTTGTGGGAGAGACTATTTAAGCAGAGGGCTGGGCCTAACACGCTCTCTCTGGACGGCGGTGATTGATCAGGCAAGACCCTGTGTGAATGGTGGTGGGACTGCAGCCTACTCACACCAGCCTAACAGTTCAACAACTTTGCAGCACCACAGTGAGCATCAAGGAAGACCTGCCCTGTGTCAGCGGAGTCTGTTCCTGATTCCTGCAGTCAGTTTGGATGATCGATCTGTGGAGAACCGCGTAGAGGGGCGATGGAAGCCGGTCTTAAGAGCCAGAGAGCTGGAGTGAATGTCACCATCATCTCCATCCTTGTCATCATCTTTATCTACAGCAGCGGACACATCTTCTTCATCCTTTAGTCCTGTGGGGTGAGCGGGCCGAAGCCCATTACTGCAGACACTGTGTACACATTACCTACTTAAATATCTTAACCACAGCCAGAGCTTAGATTCCAGCACACAGGAGGACAGTTTGAACATAAGCATTGATACACCTTTACTGGATTTAGTTCCACAATAAAAGTCAGTGATCACTGTGAAGCTTCTTCTGTATTGCTACAGCCATAGAGCTTGTTATCCATGCAGTGCACTTCTAGGAAACCTGTTTATGATATTTACAGTTGCAATTGATATATACCATTCAAACTACAGAGCCGGCTGAAGATCATTGGAACTTTTCGTCAAGGAACATTGATGGTCTGTTCCTCCCCTATTATAGGCCTTCAACATTGATCAAATCATTGATAAGTTATATTCACCTAAGAACTCTCTGTATTAGAGCAGCCTGAATCTGATGGTCTTTATTGCCTATTGATGTGCTTTATTATTTGTAGTTGTCTGGTTCAGGCCTGTTCATAGATTATCTAACTGTTATATTTGGGTTTTTCACTTTCTTTTGGCAGCTGCCAGGGCAGTGGGTAGTAGAGAGTGGTCTGACGATCAGAAGTCATTCCCCTGCTCTCCTGTGTCCCACTCTCATGCACAGCAAATAAATCTGTGCTGGTATTATTGCAATGAACCATAGAGTGTAGGAGCTGAAGTAGGTTGCTTCGGTGAACTATCATTATCACAAAAGTACTGTATTTGTTAAACCCAGAGTTCCTCGTAATTTGAAATATTTGAGTAAATACCACTGATTTTCTCAACTTGTGTGGCTCTTTACTGTGTCCTATTTAACCACTTCCCGACCGCCGTATGCAAAATGACGGCCGGGAAGTGGCTCAGTTATCCTGACTGGACGTCATATGACGTCCTCAGGATAACAAGCCACCGCGCGCCCGGGGGGGCACGCATTGCGGCGATCGGTGGTGTGGGAGGTCAGTCTGACCCCCCGCAATACCGATCTCTGTAAAGTGCTTCGATCCGAAGCACTTTACCATGTGACCAGCCGTGACCAATCACGGCTGGTCACAGTGTAATACAGGAAAGCCGTTTATCGGCTTTCCTGTACTCAGGTCTGCAGACCTGAGGAGGGGAGAGCCGATCGGCTGCATCCCTGACAGGGAGGGTTTGTGCTGATGATTTATCAGCACAGCCCTCCCTCGGATCGCCACCCTAGACCACCAGGGAGCCTGCCCAGGGACCACCAGGGATGTGCCCACCCAGGACCAAAAGGGAGCCGACCAGGGACCACCAGGGAGCCGATCTGGACCGCCAGGGAGACCCCCCTAGACCACCAGGTAAGTGACATACTGCCCAATGTGGATGGCACTCAGTGCCACCTTCAGTTGCCACCCTAGACCACCAGGGAATGAGCCCCTATCAATGTATATGCCCACCAGTGCCCCTATCAATGCATACCAGTGCCACATATCAGTGCCCACCATTGCCACCTACCAGTGCCCACCTATCAGTGCCCATCAGTGCCACCTATCAGTGCCCAGTGCCGCCTATGAGTGCCAATCAGTGCTGTCTATTAGTGCCCATCAGTGCCGCTTAGCAGTGTCCGTCAGTGCTGCATATCAGTGCTGTATATCAGTGCCACCTCTCAGTACCCGTCAGTGCTGCTTATCAGTGCCGCCTAACAGTGCTCATCATCGCTGCATATAAGTGCCTCATCATCAGTGCCACCTCATCAGTGCCACCTCATCAGTGCCAATCAGTACTGCCACATCAGTGCCCGTCAGTGTAGCCTCATCAGTGCCCACCAGTGATGGAGAAAATTTACTTATTTACAAAGTTTTGTGACAAAAATAGAGAATTTTTTTTTTTTTTTCAAAATTTTCGGTCTTTTTTTATTTGTAGTGCAAAAAATAAAAACCGCAGGGGTGATCAAATACCACCAAAAGAAAGCTCTATTTGTGGGAACAAAATGATAAAAAATCTGTTTGGGTGCAGCGTCGCACGACCGTGCAATTGTCATTCAAAGCGCAACAGCACTGAAAATTGGTCTGGTAGTAAAGTGTTCTAAGCGCATAGTATTGAAGTGGTTAAAGGGGAACTGAGACCATGAGTGAACCCTGTGTGTCAGGGGTGGCAGAGGACCCTCAGAGTCGGGTAAACCAGGGGGGATTGACTTATCATGCGACCCTCAAGGGGGCAGTGCTATATACAGTCAGGTCCATAAATATTGGGACATCGACACAATTGTAATGTTTTTAAAGCAAATTAAAGCTGAAAGTCTGCAGTTAAAGCACATCTTGTTTGTTTCATTTCAAATCCATTGTGGTGGTGTATAGAACCAAAAAGATTAGAATTGTGTCAATGTCCCAATATTTATGGACCTGACTGTATGTGCTATCCAGACCTTTACCCCAATACCCTGTGCCTCATTGGACCAAGGTATCTATTCTTCAGCTAAAGGGGGCCTTGTGCTACCTCCGTGCCTGTTCCATGTTATCTGAGTACATGTACCCCAGTAATGTATGTCCTTGCACTTCCTCCAGACCAGTACCTCTATAACCTGTGCCCAGTGACTGGGTGCCTGTGACCAAATAATGTTTGTCCTTGTGCTTCCTCCAAACCTTCTATAACCTGTGCCCCAGCTTACCCAGATGTCTGTGCCCCAGCTATGTGTGTCATTGTCTCTATATGCCTGTACCCCTTCTTACCTGGGTACATGTATTACAGCTATTGAGTGTCATTTTGCCACTTCCAGAATGATCCTTCTAAAATTTGTGCCCCATCTCTCCTGAGTATCTTGTGCCTTAAAATCTTTGCTTGTATGGGTTGAACCTCCAAAAACACTCCAAAAGAGCACACACAAAACCACAGGGCAATAATTCTCCCTGTACAGCCACCCACCTTCCTGCCTCCATCCATTCAGGTTCCCTGTCACTCATAGACTTTCACAAGCTCCACCCTGGGTTCAGTAATGGTGGAATGATCAGAGGCCACAATACCAGGTCGCTCACCCTTCCAGTGGGCTATACAGAGCAGTATCTTACCTCAAGTAGCTTCGAAGTGTCACCCACGCTGTCCCACTGGGTCCCTGACTTGGCTCTTCAGCTAACTTGCTGAATCCTCTGCAAGCGTCACCCACAATATCCCGCTAGGTTTCCCTGTCTGTCAGCTGGGTACAGCCTACCGCTGTACCTAGCTCCTATCTCTCACTGAAGACAGTGAGCCGCACAGGCTTCTTACCAGACAAGCTGTTACACTCCCCAGTCTGTTGACTTGACACAGAACCTGGTTCCAGGATGGAGCACTCACCTATCCCTGCTGGGAGTTCTTGTAGAGGTCTTAATGAGCCAGCTCACCTCAGCTGCGCTCATTACCTCTACACCTGCAAGACTCCCCTTAGTGGTATAAGTCTGCATACAGCTTAAATCTAGGGCAAATGTACCTGCCATTCTACACGCAACCCGGCGTCTTTACCCGCCAGCTGTCACATACCCCCCCTCTTGTTTCAAACTGGGGTTTGTAACACAGGCAGTCAAGCACGCAGGTACCCGAGACAAGGCATCCACATTCCCCATTTGAACACCAGGCCGATGCTTTACGGCAAAGCTGTATTCTTGCAGGGCCAGGAACCCACGATTTACCCTTCTATTGGTCTCCTTGTTTTGAGCCATCCACTTTAAGGGTGCATGATCTGTAATCAGATCAAAGTTTCTACCCAGCAAATAATATCGCAGGGAGTCTAGTGCCCATTTCACCGCTAGACACTCTTTCTCAATTGTGGCATAGTTTTCTTATTGGGGTTTCAGTTTCCTGCTAAGATAAGTGACTGGGTGCTCTTCTCCGTTCCAGACCAGGGACAACACTGCTCCTAAGCCTACATCTGACGCATCAGTCTGTACCACAAGTCCTTAGTGAAGTCAGGGGAGTACAGCACTGGTTGGCTACATAAGGCTTTTTTTAAAGCCTGGAAGGCTGCTTCAGCCTCCGGGGTCCATTTTACCATGGTAGACTCTCTCCCTTTTGTCAGGTTGGTTAGGGGCACGGCCTGCGAAGCAAAGTGAGGAATGAATCGCCGATAGTATCCAGCAATTCCGAGGAACGCTCCAACCTGCTTCTTGCTGTTGGGGCGCGGCCAGCTATTTATGGCTTCCACTTTGTTGATTTGGGGTTTTATCACTCCCCTCCCAATTGTGTACCCCAAATATTTGGCCTCTTCCTGTCCAATGGTACGCTTTTTTGGATTAGCCGTGAACCCAGCTTCCCGTATGGAGTCTAGTACAGCATTTTTGGCAGATGTGAGGGCAAATCCGTATTGTGGATAATCACATCGTCCAAGTAGGCTGCCGCATACTTCTGTTGGGGCCTAAGAATTTTGTCCATTTTCCGCTGGAACGTGGCTGGTGCATTCTGTAACCCAAACGGTATTCTTTTATATTGGAATGCCCCCTCTGGTGTTACAAATGCCGTTTTTTTCCTTCGCTAACTCAGCTAGGGGAATTTGCCAATACCCCTTCGTGAGATCAAGGGTCGTCATGTATCGGGCTGTTCCCAGCCGGTCGATCAGTTCATCTATGCGTGGCATGGGGTAGGTGTCAAATTTTGTAACTTTATTCAACTGCCAGAAATCTTTACAAAATCGCCAGCTCCCATCGGGTTTGGGCACTAAAACAATCGGGCTGGACCAGTCACTCTGGGACTCTTCTATCAAACCTAATTCAAGCATTCGTTGAACTTCACCTCGTATTGCCTCCCGTCGAGCCTCCGGTATTCAATAGGGTTTTAGTTTTACCCTTTCACCTGGCGGGTTGATATTGTCATGCACTACCCCAGATGTTTGTCCCGGCAGCTCAGGGAACACTCTGGTGCCGAGCACAAACTCTTTCACCTCCTGTTTTTGGGGTTTTGATAAGGTGATTGCTATTCCCACCTCAGGAATTAAGCAATCAGACTGAGTCTGCGACTAGGGATTCCCTATCCCTCCAGGCTTTCAACAGATTAATGTGGTATATCTGTTCTGGCTTTCACCGTCCTGGTTGTCTGACCCTGGAGTTCACTTCACTCACTTTTTCAATTACCTCATAAGGGCCCTGCCATTTGGCCAGGAATTTGCTTTCGACCGTAGGGATTAGTACCAACACCCTATCCCCCGGTGAAAAAGTATGGGTCTTGGCCTTGCGGTTATACACCCTTTGCTGTGCTAACTGCGCTTGGGCCAAGTGTTCCTTGACGATTGGCATTACTTGTGCAATTCTATCTTGCATTAGAGCAACATGCTCAATCACACTCCGGGGGGGAGAACTCTCACTTTCCCAAGTTTCCTTGGGGATATCCAACAGCCCTCTTGGGTGTCTCCCATAGAGTAACTCGAAGGGCGAGAACCCGGTAGAGGATTGTGGCACTTCGCGAATAGCAAACATCAGGTAGGGTATTAAACAGTCCCAATCCTTTCCATCTCGATCCACCACCTTTTTTAACATTGGTTTTAGGGTTTTGTTGAACCTTTCAACCAACCCATCTGTTTGAGGGTGATACACAGATGTATTTAATTGTGTCACTTTGAACAACTTGCACAGCTTTTTCATTACCCTGGACATAAATGGGGTACCCTGGTCTGTAAACAATTCCTTACAAATACTCACATGGCTGAAGACAAGAAATAGCTCTTTGGCTATCGTTTTGGCGGAGGTGTTTCTAAGAGGGATGGCTTCAGGATAGCGGGTGGCATAGTCCATTATGACCAAAATGTACTGATGCCCCCTAGCAGACTTCAGTATCGGACCTACCAAATCCATTGCGATCCTCTCAAAGGGAACCTCAATGATGGGGAGAGGTACCAGTGGGTTACGGAAATGCGACAAAGGTGCCTACTTCTGACACACAGGGCAGGAGGAACAATACTTTTCTATTTTCTTCATGACTCCAGGGCAATAGAACCTTTGCAATACTCTCTCTTTGGTTTTCTCCGCCCCCAAATGACCTCCCAAAATATGCCCATGGGCTAATTCGAATACCAACTTCCTATAGGGTTTGGGTACCACAAGTTGCTCAATGGTTTCATCCGCCTTTTGGGCAACCCGATACAACAGATCCCTTTCCACCATAAAGTATGGGTAACTGCAGGACTGATCTGAGTTCACTAGTTCAGCATCTATCTTTACCACATTTTCCCATGCCTTTATCAGGGTGGGGTCTTTTACCTGTTCTGTGGCAAAATTTTCCCTGTGAACCTCTAAATCAGAGAACTCTACAGACGGCATGTTTTCGTCTGAAGATGTTGGTTCCTCCCCAGTTTCCCGAGTCTCTTCTGCCAACACCGACAAGGGAAAATCTGGAGAAGTCTCACCATTCTCAGAGGATACCTGGGATTCCTCTTCCTGGCCTCTAGGGGCCTCTGTGGGGGGTTCAGGACCAACACAGAGTTCCCAGAATTTTGGAAAATCCGTCCCCACAATAGCATCATGTGGTAAGTGAGGCACCAAACCCATCTGATGAGTTATGTAACCTTTGGGGGTCTCAAAAACCACTTTAGCCACAGGATACTCTCTAGTGTCCCCATGTACACAAATAACAGCCACCTTGTTATTCCTAGAGATCTCTGTAGTAACTATTTCAGCTTTGATCAATGTTACCATACTACCTGAATCTAGCAACACAACAACACTTTTATCATTAATACACATTTTGCGTAAATGTTTTTCAGTTTCCCGAGTGGCAGTGCATGCAACTGTCGCAAACAGCGACTGACATTTGTCTCTTAGATAGTTACATTCCATAGGCTCATCCACAACTGGGCAATTGGCTGCAATATGTGTGTCTTGCCGGCAACAATAACAAATAAACTTTTTCGATGCTTCCTGCGACTTTGACTACATTATGCAAACTTCCCACCCTCTCACTCTCTCCACTCTTACCCCATGAAGTCATCTTACCCGCCGCTGGGGGTGGTCTGATCTTAGGGTGGAAAGTCAGTGAGTCCCTTGGAGAGGCGGTTAGGTTCTCTGTAGCCAAGTACCTCTCTACCAGATCCACAAGCTTGTCGGCCTTGTCCGGGTTTCCATGGTTTACCCACTTTTGGATAGCAGTAGGTAGAGATCTCAGGAACCAATCCATTACCACACGTTCCACAATCTTTGGTGCTGTCAAAGTTTCAGGTTGCAGACACTTCCTGCCCAGGTGAATGAGATCATACATTTGCAACCTAGGGGGCTTTTCAAGTAGGAAAGTCCAGTTATGCGCACGCTGAGCCCGGACAGCCAGGGTGACACCCAGCCGTGCCAATATCTCTGTTTTTAGTACAACGTAGTCTTTTGCTTGGTCTGGCTCTAAGTCATAATACGCTTTCTGCGATTCCCCAGCTAATAGAGGAGCCACCAATCCAGCCCACTGTTCCTTAGGCCACTTTTCTCTTTCTGCCGTCCTTTCAAATGTGGTCAGAAACACTTCAGGATCATCCTCTCCAGTCATTTTTGGTCTCACTGATCTGTCGATGCTGTTGTGTTATGGCATCCATTTGCTGTTGAAGTTTCTGCTCTTGCTTCGGCAACAGCTCAATTAAGCGGACCTCAGATTGTTGCTGGGCTCGTTGCTGTGCTTCCATACTTTGCTGGAGAGCTCGCTGCTGATTAGCGTTTGCTTGTTGTAGACTAGCATTCGTTTGTTGTTGGTTAGCATTCGCTACAGCAAGCTGTCTCAGTATCTCTTCCATGCTGGCCTTTCACAAAAAAAACTGCCCCTGGCTTCCTCCACCACTGTAAGGGGGTTAGCTCAGCAGCGGGTGTGTTTGACCCCCTGGAAGGGTTCACTACACAACTTAGGCACAGCGAGACAGCAGTTTCAGATGGAAATAAAAAGGAAGTTTATTCTCACTAGTTACAACGTGAAAAAACAGCCAAACAAAAACATTCACCAGAGCTTCACAGGTGGACACTGGAGTCCTCTTCCACTCTTCCATGACACTGGTGGATGTTGGAGACCTTGCTCTCCTCCACCTTCCATTTGAGGATGCCCCACAAATGCCCAATAGGGTTTAGCTCTGGAAACATGTTTGGCCAGTCCATCACCTTTACCCTCAACTTCTTTAGCAAGGCAGTGGTCATCTTGGAACTGTGTTTGGGGTCATTATTATGTTGGAATACTGCCCTGTGGCCCAGTTTCCGAAGGGAGGGATCATGCTCTGCTTCAGTATGTCACAGTACATGTTGGCATTCATGGTTCCCTCAATGAACAGTAGCTCCCCAGTGCCGGCAGCACTCATGCAGCCCCAGACCATGACACTCCCACCACCATGCTTGACTATAGGCAAGACACACTTGTCTTTGTACTCCACACCTGGTTGCCGCTACACACGCTTGACACCATCTGAACCAAATAAGTTTATCTTGATCTCATCAGACCACTGGACATGGTTCCAGTAATCCGTGTCCTTAGTATGCTTGTCTTTAGCAAACTGAGGGCTTTTCTGTGCATCATCTTTAGAAGAAGCTTCCTTCTGGGATGACAGCCATGCAGACCAATTTGATGCAGTGTGTGGCGTATGGTCTGAGCACTCACAGGCTGACCCTCCATCCCTTCAACCTCTGCAGCAATGCTGGCAGCACGTATACATCTATTTCCCAAAGACAACCTCTGGATATGACGCTGAGCACATGCACTTAACTTTTTTGGTCGACCATGGCGAGGTTGGTTCTGAGTGGAACCTGTCCTGTTAAACTGCTGTATGGTCTTGGCCACCATGCTGCAGCTCAGTTCAGGGTCTTGGCAATCTTCTTAGCCTAGGCCATCTAGGCCCCGTCCCGTGGGTTTACTTCCAATACAACGTTTTCTTGGCTTTGCCAATTATTATCGGCAGTTTTGAAAGTCTCAAGGCAGATTTGTTTCTGCTCCTGAGTTGGTACATTCGGATCTTACGTTACCCTTCATCCTTAAGGTTGATGCATTGGAGACTGGAGTTGGTGCCCTTCTGTCCCAACGTCCCACCTCCGAGAGCGCTATGCATCCTTGTGGCCACTTTTCAAAGACGTTGTCTCCTGTGGAATGCAATTACGAGATTGGTAACAGAGAGTTGTTAGCGATCATTTTAGCCCTTAAAGAATGGAGGCATCTCCTCGAGGGTACCACTGTTCCGGTTCTCATTTTGATTGACCAAAACAATCTCTCATTCTTGTCTGAGGCTACATGCCTCTCCCCCAGGAGGGTGCGGTGGGCTCTCATTCTTACCCGGTACTAAGAATGTAAGGGCCGATGCATTGTCTCAACAGTTTTCCTCCGCTTCCAAGGTGGAGTGGGTTACTGTTCCTGTGATACCTCCTGACCATATTCTGACTACAATTCCTACCAGTCTCACTTCACCTTTGGGTGACAAAATCCTTGCTGCTCAGATCCATACTCCTCCTGAGAAACCTTGTGACCACTACTTTGTCCCGGAGAGTCTCTGTACTGCTGTGCTCCAGACTTACCAAGGCTGCTGGTCACCCAGGGAAGAATCAGTTCTGGTGGCCTAGTCTCCGTGGTGATGTAGCCGCCTTTGTAGCAGCTTGTTCCGTGTGTTCACAGAATTAAACACCACAACATCTTCCAGTGGGTCTTCTACAACCCATACCCAATGGAGAGCGGCCTTGGACCCACCTGTCTATGGATTTTATTGTGGAGTTACCTAACTCTTAGGGTAACACAGTTATCTTTATGGTGGTTGACTGATTCTAAAAGATGTCACATTGTATTCCACTTAAGAAATTGCCCATGTCCAAGGAACTGGCATCCATTTTTGCTCAGGAGATCTTTCGCTTACATGGGCTTCCCAAGTGATTGTCTCTGACAGGGGTAGCCAGTTTGTGTCCAGGTTTTGGTGAGCCTTTTGTGCACAGTTGGGAATTCAGCTTTCCTTCTCTTCTGCGTATCACCCACAGTCCAATGGGGCTGCAGAACAAACCAACCAGTCCTTGGAACAGTTTTTACGTTGCTATATTTCTGACCACCATAACAACTGGCCTGACCTGCTACCTTGGGCAGAGTTTGCTCACAATAGTGCTGTCAATACCGCTTCCTGATTGTCTCCGTTTATGGCGAATTATAGTTTTCAACCAGCCATGCTGCCTGACTTATTTGTTCCTCAGAAGATTCCTGTGTTGGAAGAGCATCACCGTGGTCTTCGTTCCACTTGGGTACAGGTCCAGGAATCTTTGCGACCTGCCAATGATAGGTACAGATGCCATGCTGACCACAGACCTGCGTCTTCTTACCAAGTTAGGGAGAGGGTCTGGCTGTCTTCTCGCAACCTCCAGCTTCATGTTCCCTCACTGAAGCTATCACCAGGGTTTATTGGGTCTTTCCGTATTCTCTGCAAGATCAACCCAGTGGCTTACGCTTTAGACCTGCCTCTTGATATGCAAATTTCTAATGTATTCCATGTCTCCTTGTTAAAACCTTTGGTATGCAACTGCTTCACCACCTCGGTACCACGTCCTCATCCTGTTCAGTTTGAGAACCAATCTATCATTGACTCCCGTAGGTGCATACAGTACTTGGTTCATTGGAAAGGGTACGGTCCAGAGGAGCATTCTTGGGTCTCATCCTCAGATGTACATGCTCCTGTCCTCTTCCATGATTTCCATAGGCATTTTCCCCTCAAACCTGGTGTTCCCCTGGGGGGGGGGGGTCATTGGGGGGGGGGTACTGTCTGGGCTGGGCTCAGCTCTCCCTTCTCAGAGCAAGCTGCTTAGCTGAGGATTAATTGCCAGCCTCAGCTTCCACTCTGTCTCACCTGATGACCACATCCAGCCTTGTTGCGCCAGCTCTGCTGCTATATGTTCCCTTAGCAGCGGCATAACAGCAGTGATTCTATCTTGCATCAGTGAGATATACTCGATGACGCTTCTATAAGGCGTGGTCGATCCCTCCCATGTTTATTTGGCAACATCTGGCAATCCCCTGGGATGTCTAGCATACAGTAGCTCAAAAGGGGCATAACCTGTAGACAGATGAGGTACCTCTCGTATGGCAAACATGAGGTATGGCAGCAAGAAATCCCAATTTCTCCTATCTTTGTCCACCACCTTTTTTAACATGCTTTTGAGCGTTTTGTTAAACCTGTCCACAAGATCATCAGTTTGCGGGTGGTAGACAGAAGTACGGATGTGAGAGATTTTGAACAACTTACACAATTTTTTAGTAACTCGGGACATAAATGGGGTGCCTTGATCTGTTAATATTCCTTTTCGAATACCCACTCCACTAAATACCTGGACAAGCTCTTTAGCAATAGTTTTAGCTGAGGTATTACGTAAGGGAATGACTTCAGGATATCGCGTGGCATAGTCCAGTATTACCAGTGTGTGTTGATGGCCCCGGGCAGACTTTACTACTGGTCCCACGAGATCCATGCCAATTCTTTCAAACGGCACTTCAATTATTGGTAACGGTACCAGCGGACTGCGAAAATGGGGCGATGGCGCAGAATACTGACACTCTGGGCATGACTCACAATATTCTTTGACATATGCATATAACCCGTGCCAAAAGAATCTCTGGGTTATCCTCCTTAGTTTTCTCTATACCCAGATGTACCCCCATCATATGACCATGGGCTAAAACTAATACCATTCTGCGATAGGGTTTGGGAACCACTAGCTGCTCTACCTCCTCCCCCCTTGCTTTACCACCTGATACAGCAAGTTATTTTTTAGAGCCATGTAGAGAAAATACACCCCTATATTAGGTTCAACAGGTTCCTCATCTATCATTTTAATGTTTTCTCTGGCTCTATTGAGTGTGGCGTCTTTTAGTTGTTCCGTACAAAAATCATCTGACTTCTAATTCAGGCACCACATTCTGTCCACTCTCACTATCAGAGTCAGAGATAACTTCTTGTTCATTAACCTCCAGCAGGGAGCTGGATTCCAGCTCCTCCTGCTCCCCAGACATCACAGAAAAAGTAAAAGGATCTCCTTCTTCGGACACACCAACAGTTTTCCTTTCAATTTTGTAATCAAAAGGGTCTGGTGTGAATTCCAGTGTTTCTCCAGCAGGGGGCTCTCTGTCCTCCCAACTCCTTTTGTTTTAAACGCCAAAAGTAGGGAAAATCTCTCCCCACTTGGGCTTCATGAAGCAGTGAGGGTACCATCCCCACTAAATGTGTCACCATGCCCGAAGGGGTATCAATCTCAGCCACAGCAGTCTGGTAATCACGTGTGTCACCATGTATGCAAATAACCCCAATAGTGTCATGGTGTAACTTTGCGGGATTTACACAATCCCCTTAGACTAAGGTTACCACACTACCAGAATCTAGCAGAGCTGTGACTGGCTTTCCATCAACTGAAATTACATACATTTGCTTTTCCATGCGTCCTGACATGTTGCAGTACATGCTACCTGTGCAAAAAGAGACATGCTTTTTTCAAGTAAGCATTATCGCATTGTATTGGTTCATCATTTAGGGAACAGTTAGCAGCAATATGACCAGACAGCAATAACATTTTATATGTTCTGTACCCAGTCCTCTAAACGGCCTCAGAGACTTTCCTGACCTATTTGGCCAGTCTCCAGGACCTGAGCCCATAGTCTCATTATCTGTGACAACAGACTTGTAAGTTCTTCCCACGCCCTTGAATCTTGGAACAGTCTTACCGGATCCTCCGCGTGATTTTTCACCCCTAGAGACACTGGAGCGGGGCACGGATGGGTTCAACAAGTCCTCAGCCGCCGTATATCTCTCCACCAGGCCCACCAGCTGGTTTTCAGTCTGAAGGTCCCAGTCCCCATGGCTGACCCACTTCCTCAAAGTGGCAGGGAGCGCCTGTAAATAATGGTCCATGACCACACACTCCACAATCTTAGGGCCTGACAAAGTCTCTTGCTGCAGCCATTTCTTGGTGAGGTGTATCAAATCAAACATTTGGGAGCAGGGTGGCTTGTCAGTACTGTATGACCAGCACTGCACACATTGAGCCCGGACTGTAATAGTGACGCCCATGCGTGCAAGCATCTCTGCTTTCAATGTCTCATAATCATGGGCAGTCTGTGATTCCAGGTCATAATAGGCTTTTGGGGTTCTCCTGTCAGAAAAAGCCCTAGCATTCCTGCCCATTGCTCTTTTTGCCATCCTTCTTGAACAGCGACTCTTTCAAAAGTTGCTAGGTACGCTTCCACATCATCTGCAGGTGTCATCTTCTGCAGGAATTAGCTGGCACGCACCATTTTCTGTTCCACCGGTAAAGAACTTGCGGACCCCTGCTTTAACTCCACCAGGGCCTCCGCAAACTGGCAATACGTCTGCTGCTGGGCTGCCACGGCCTGGTGGTTTGCTTCCTGCTGTGCTACAATGGCCTGTGCGACTTGGCGATTAGTTTCCTGCTGCTGACGATTGCTCACCTGTTGGGTTGCAATGGCCTGCAGCAGAGCTTTTAACGTGTCCTCAATCTTGTTTAGGAAGATGCTTGCCGAATACACCATGTGTGGGGGGGTTAGCTCAATGGGGGATCACCTTCACTGTAAAAAAGGCAGTCCAAATGGCAGGTTTCCTTAAAAATCTGGCTTGTAGTCAGGTTTATTTAAAAGGTTGTATGTAGATATCAAATAAACAAAAAAGAAAATAAATCTTCGCCATCCAGACATTAACTAAACACTTCAGTTTCTATAACTGAGCAGTGAAGGGCTTTTCCCAGACACCCACAAAACGTAGACAGTACGAACCTTTGTCTCAGTAAATAAGCAAACTTCCATATATCAGCTCTATCAGGCTGGTGGCTCCTGAGTCCCAGGCCAGAGCAAAACTTTCCTCTCTTCCTGGTTATTTAAACCACCTGATGGTGGACTCCAGTAGACAACAAAATCTGGTCCGGAACCAACCCTGCCAAGGCGGCTGGTAAAACCCAGACTGGATTCCACCTTAGTCCACTCGAAATGAACGCACGTGAGGCGACACATAGCGTCCATCGATCACCTTGCCTCCCATAACGTCACAAAAAAAATATATAAAAATACGCTGCATTCAGTGTAGACTATATATACAGCGCATTCAGTGTAGCCTATATACAGTCAGCGTACGCTGCATTCAATGTAGACTACATATACAGCTCATTCAGTGTAGCCTATATACAGTCAGTGCAGGCAGTGTAAGAATATATATATATATACAGTATTATATATATACAGTTGTGCTCATAAGTTTACATACCCTGGCAGAATTTATGATTTCTTAGCCATTTTTCAGAGAATATGAATGATAACAAAAACTTTTCTTTTACTCATGGTTAGTGTTTGGCTGAAGCCATTTATTATCAATCAACCAGGTTTACTCTTTTTAAATCATAATGACAACAGAAACTACCCAAATGACCCTGATCAAAAGTTTACATACTCCAGTTCTTAACCACTTGACCACTGGGCACTTAAACCCCTTAACAACCAGACCAATTTTCAGCTTTCAGTGCTCTCACATTTTGAATGACAATTACTCAGTCATGCAACACTGTACCTATATGAAATTTGTGTCCTTTTTTTCACACACATAGAGCTTTATTTTGGCGGTATTTATTCACTGCTGGGTTTTTTATTTTTTGCGCTATAATTAAAAAAAAGACCAAAAATGTTGTAAAAAAATGAATTTTTCTTAGTTTCTGTTATAAAATTTTGCAAATTAGTAATTTTTCTTCATAAATTTTGGCCAAAATTTCTACTGCTACATATCTTTGGTAAAAAAACAAAAACAAATTTGTGTATATTATTTGGTCCTTGTGTAAGTTATAGAGTCTACAAGCTATGGTGCCAATCACTGAATATTGATCACACCTGATGTACTGATGGCCTATCTCATTTTTTGAGACCCTAACAAGCCAGGAAAGTACAAATACCCCCCAAATGACCCCTTTTTGGAAAGTAGATATTCCAAGGTATTTAGTAAGAGACATGGTGAATTTTTTGAAGTTGTAATTTTTTCCCACAATTCTTTGCAATATGAAGATTTTTCACAAGAGCCCTTCACCCCTGGACACAACGAAGCGGGGCGCAGACGGGTTCAGCAAGTCCTCAGCAGCCGAGTATCTTTCCACAAGGTTCTCCAGTTGGCTTGCAGTTTTGGGGTCCCCATGGCTGACCCATTTCCTCAAAGCAGCAGGGAGCGTACGGAGATATTGGTACATGACTACATGTTCCACGATCTGGGGCCCTGGCAGGGTTTCCAGCTGCAACCACTTCCTCGTAAGATGGACCAGGTGAAACATTTGGGAGCAGGGTGGCTTTTTTCGTGTGATAGGTCCACTGATGCACCCGTTGGGCCCGGACGGCCATGATGACACCCAGGCGTGCAAGTACCTCCGCTTTTAAAGTCTCATAATCCCGGACCTTGTCTGGTTCCAGATCAAAATAGGCCTTTTGGGGCTCACCTGTCAAAAAGGGGGCCAACAGCCCCGCCCACTGCTTCTTGGGCCACCCTCTCTCTCTGGCCAGATCAACTTCAAAGGGGGCCCTCTGATTATGGTCCATGACTGGTCAGGAAGAAGCCCTGTTCACTTATCTTGAACAAACATACAACAAACTGATGCTTGCCCATAAATTACCCTGGCAGCTCTAACCTAGGGATGACCCTCTCTCTCTGCGCTACTGTTTTTAAAATAACGCATCTGAATATACCTGTCTGCGGTGACAGTGTGTGTTACAGGCGGTTGTTCTAAAATACTGGTATTGCTAACATACGGGTCTTCTGGCCGGCATCCAGAAGTGGTGACAGAGAAAGGGTTAATTGTTTAAATTAGCCTGGTAACAATCGCTTTCAGGCGGCTGACACTTAGACGTTTGTCCGGCAAACTGGGAAATCTTTGTGCTGAAAGCAGCTGAGAGTGGCATTGTTACGTTCGTGACAAGTGCGGTATTAGATCAGGGGGGTCCTCGGTGGCCGGTCAGTGAGGAGGGCAGCGATCTGATACCCGCGTTCGTCACATACTGGTTGGCAGCGGGCAGATAGTTTTGCCTTAAGAACATTCAGTGCATTGTTAGGAATTAGCTCTGCACTGAAGGATTGTAACCTTTTTGGAAACAGTCCTTAGAGACAAGCTGGTGCATATTTTTTTTTTAAAGAGACATACAGCAACAACTCCTCCCTACAACTCCTTTCTATCTCTGCTTTCTTTTCTCTGTTTTCTGCTTGCAAAATATTTGGGCCATCAGTGTATAAGAAGATGAACAAAGATGAACTGACTACTGAGTGTACAACAAGAGGCCTTGACGTCAGTAGCAAAACTTGTAAAGACATGATAAAGGCCCTACAAGAGTATGATATCCGAGCAGACCTGAACTCGGGGGAACGTGAAGCTGAAGGGGTTCCTGATACTCCAGAGCCAAGTGGTTCAGACTCAACGACCTCACAGGATGAGCAAAGAGGGACTGAAACGGGAATACTACTGATTGTCCCTTCTGGGCTGCAGCCGGAGCAGGAGCAGGCTAGCTCCAGATTGCCTGCAAACAGCAGAGACTCTCAAATGCAGGAAACACTTCAGCGCATCAGTGAAACAGATCCTGTGATTTACCTTCAGTTTCTGGAATGCCAGGCTGAGAGAGAGTAACGCCGGACTGTGGCTGAGAGAGAGGCTGCGCAGAAGGAGGCTGATCGTCGGCACCAATTGGAGATGTTGTGGCTCCAACAGCAGCACCGACAGGATCAGAACCTAGGATCCCTAGAGCACAGGGACACCTCTCTGCCTGCAAGCCCAGCCGCTAAATTTCCAGTCATGGAAAAGGACAGTGACATTGACGTGTATCTACTGTTGTTTGAAAAAACTTGTCCTCCAGACATCAGACAGTTTGTGCTAGAGTGGAAGCCCGGTTCTGCTAAAGCCGCAGCAGACCTGACTGATACCTTTGTCAGTACTCGAGTATCGGACCATCGCAAAGCTCCACCGAATGGCTGGAAAGGGGGAAAATCGCATGCGGCGACCCCTCCTCTGCAGGCCAACCAAGCCTCTCAGCGGTCTGAAACTGCAGTCTCTGGCGTCAAACCCGCCCTGACTGATAACCGCAGGTGTTACACCTGTGGCAAGCCTGGCCATCTGCGAACACAGTGCCCGGAGCAGAAGAAGATGACATCATCTGGCCACCTGGCCAGCAACCCTTCCACCGTGCTGTTCGTCAGTGGGAGACCTCAAGGACCCAATGCCAACTTGCAGCCAGTCATCGTGGGTCACAGGACTGTAACGGGTCTCCGGGACACCGGAACTGAAGTCACCTTGGTCAGACCGGAGGTGATAGAAGAAACGGACATCATCCCCGAGAAGTTCCTCACGCTCACCGGAGTTGGGGGAACCCGCTCCCGCATACCCCGGGCCTATGTGTACATTGATTGGGGTGCTGGGAGTGGGATGAGAGAGGTGGGAGTTTCTGAGGAGATTCCCACTGCTGTATTGCTGGGTGCTGACTTGGGGACCCTTGTCTCCTACTATGCCCCTGCTGAGGACACCCCCTCGGAAACCTCTGGACTCCCTAAGGTACTGTGTGCAGATGTGGGTATGTTATCTGGGCAACCTGGGGAGGGGGAGGGGGAGGGGGAAGTGGAAATGCAAGGTTCTCCTTCTTCAGAGAAAGGAGAAGAGACACAGTTGAATGTAAATGTAAATGATGTATGTGCCAATGATGTCACACGTATACCTGTTGAATGTAATGTTGATAATGATGACAATGTATTACCCATACTCGTGGTCACTCGCAGTGCTGCAAGGGCTGCAGAGGTACAGGCTAGGGTTGCCGAACAGCAGGAGGAGGACTCTGGGCCCTTTCTGTGTTCTGACCCAGTGGGCTCTACCTCTGTTGGGCCTCAGCAGCTGTCCTCGTTTGCAACAGGACTGCTGGCTGGGACTTGTGTTTCAGCCTTTGAAGCAGCACTGCAGATAGACCAAACACTGGCACAGCTCAGGAGTTTAGCTGACAGCCCCCCTGCAGTGAATGACAAACAAAAGATTTACTGGGACAAAGGAAAGCTGTACAGGGAGAGTTTGTCTGCAAGGGAAAACACAGCTGACTTCGGAAGCAGGCAGCTGGTGGCCCCAAGCCAATTCAGGGGACAGCTCTTAAAAGTGGCCCACGAGATCCCCCTAGCAGGTCACTTGGGGATCACTAAGACCTGGGGGCGATTAGTACATAACTTTTATTGGCCCACCATGCTGACAGACATAGCTGACTACTGTCGGTCCTGTGATACCTGCCAGCGAGTTGGCAAGGTAGGAGATGTACACAGGGTTCCGTTAAAACCTTTGCCTCTGATTGATGAACCTTTTAAGAGGGTAGCAGTGGATATTGTTGGACCCCTAGCTATCCCCAGCAGTTCAGGCAAACGTTTTATCCTGACTGTTGTTGACTATGCCACACGTTACCAAGAGGCGGTGGCTCTCTCCTCCTTCCGTGCAGACAAGGTCACTGATGCTCTGCTGGGAATCGTCACAAGAGTGGGATTCCTGGGCCAAGCTCATTAGTGATCAAGGCCCTCAGTTTGTGTCTGACTTGATGCACACTCTCTGCCAGAAAATACAGATGACGCATATCATGGCCAGTCCTTACCATCCACAAACGAATGGCTTGTGCGAGCGTTTCAATGGTACCCTGAAACAAATGCTGCGCACCTTTCTGGAGTCCCAGGGTAAGGACTGGGAAAGGTACCTGCCTCATCTGCTGTTCGCTTACAGAGGGGTGCCCCAGGAGTCCACAGGATTCTCGCCATTTGAGCTGTTGTACAGACGGAGGGTTAGAGGACCCCTGGACCTAATCTGGGAGACCTGGGAGGGCAAGATCGCCGACCCAGAGGTCTCTGTGGTGGATTACGTCCTGAGATTCCGGGATAAAATGGAGACATTGGTGGGGATTGTGCGGGAAAACGTGACCCAGACCAGACAGAAACATTGGTATGACCGCAATGCTAGGGAGCGGGCATACAATGTTGGGCAGCTGATGTATGTTCTGCTCCCCTTGCGGCAGAACAAACTCCAGGCCGCATGGGAAGGCCCATACCCCATTACCCAGTGTCTGAATGACGTTACTTACCTAGTCTGGTTGGGAGAAGGGAGTAGATGGCAGAAGGCCTTTCATGTGAACATGATTAAAGCCCATCATGAGTGCACAGCCTATGCCATGCCGGTCTGCAGCAGGCCGGAGCCTGAAGAGGCTGACCCACTCCTAGACTTGTTAGCTGACACCAGGGAGGTCAACTCCGACCTCCTGATAAACCCCAACCTTACCCCCTCACAGGTACCTGGGCTGAAGGACGTGGGAGCCGGTTTACGGGGAAACCGGGGTGAACGGACCTCGCTGTCCACCAGGTGGACACTGGGGCACATCCCCCCATTAAACAGTCGGCCTATCGCGTCTCTCTGGAGGTGCTGGCTGACATGAAGAGGGAGGTGGAGGAGATGCTGCAGCTGGGGGTAATTCAGAGGTCCCACAGTGCTTGGACGTCCCCAGTGGTCCTGGTCCCCAAAAAGGATCAGACGACCAGGTTCTGTGTGGACTACTGAAAGCTGAATGCGATCACCACTGCAGACGCCTACCCCATGCCCCGGATCGATGAGTTGTTGGATAGGCTGACGGCGGCCCGCTATATCATGATCATGAATCTGAGCAGAGGGTACTGGCAAATTCCTCTGGCCCCTGAAGCTTGGGAAAAGTCGGCCTTCATCACCCCATTCAGCTTGTTTGAATTTACCATCATGCCGTTTGGTATGAAGAACGCCCCAGCCACCTTCCAGAGGGCCATGAATGACTTACTGGAGGGGATGGAAACCTTTGTCGTGGCTTACCTGGACAAGATCGCGGTGTTCAGCCCTACCTGGGAGGAACACTTGGTGCACCTGTCACGGGTCCTAGACCAACTGACAGCCGCCAATCTGACTGTCAAGCCCAGCAAGTGTCAGATCGGCATGACTGATGTCCAGTACCTGGGACACCAGGTGGGAGGAGGCACTCTAAGACCCGAGACAGGGAAGGTGGAGGCCATACTGGCCTGGCCAACCCCTCAAACCAAGAAACAGGTTATGTCATTCTTGGGGACAGCTGGCTACTACAGGAAATGTGTAAGTAACTATAGTAGCCTGGCAAAACCTTTGACTGACCTAACCAAGAAGAAACTGCCCAAAGTGGTGTCCTGGACACCAGAATGTGAGAGGGCATTTCAGGCCCCGAAGGAGGCACTGGCCAGCACCCCTGTGCTACAGGCTCCCAACTTCACCCGCCGTTTCTTAGTGCAGACTGATGCCTCTGCCTATGGGTTGGGTGCAGTCCTGAGCCAAGTGGATGACACCGGAGAGGAACACCCCATCCTCTACCTGAGCCGAAAACTGCTTCCCAGGGAAGTAGCCTACGCCACGATCGAAAAGGAATGTCTCGCAATCGTGTGGGCTCTCCATAAGCTGCAGATGTACCTCTATGGAAGGCACTTCACGGTGATCACTGATCACAATCCCTTGAGCTGGCTAAATCGTGTTGCTGGGGAGAATGGCAAGCTACTTCGTTGGAGCTTAATCCTTCAGCGATATGATTTCACCATCCAGCACAAGAAAGGCAGCGCCCATGGGAATGCTGATGGTCTGTCCCGCCAAGCTGAGCCTGAGCCTAGAAGGTCTCAGAACTCTCATGTTTGGAGTCATTTGAAAGCTTTACGCATGCCGAGCTGGAATTTCTTACTGGTAGATTTGCCGGGCGGCCCAATCACAAGTTATGATTTTCATAATCCATGCCTGGATTATGCAGCATATCTCGCAACGGTCCGTCCTGGACATTGTCTAAGAACACGCCTTCTCATGCGAATGGCCAGAGGGGTATGGCCCCCCCCCCCCCTTGTGATCCAGAGAAAAAGGACTGCCAAGATCAATAGACAGTTCTCAAGTACCATCAATGAAACAACATCAGAGAACCAGGAAATCATCTTAGAAACACTGATTAGGCAAGGACATTTCAAATGCAGGTATTTTTTCATTCTGTTCCTTTGCTATAAATTTTGTCTCAGTATCTTGCAACCTTCTTTTATTTTTCTGTAAATATTTTACTGCACCTAAAACTTGACCTTTTCATTATTAAACCTTATTTTGAAAAGTGTTAATTTTGTCCTTAAAGCTCTTAATGCAACTATTACGAATCTGTTCCTTTGACACTTAGACAGTGGCCCTGTAAACTGGGAAATCTTTGTGCTGAAAGCAGCTGAGAGTGGCATTGTTACGTTCGTGACAAGTGCGTTATTAGATCAAGGGGGTCCTCGGTCGCCGGTCGGTGAGGAGGGCAGCGATCTGATAACCGTGTTCTTCACAGCCTGTAGCAAGGCCTTCAACATCTCCTAGATGCTGGAAAGATGCCTGCTGAACTCCACCACGTGTGGGAGATTGGCTCGTGAAAATCCCCTTTCCAGAGGAAAAGAGTCAGCTTGCAGGCAACTTTCTTTAAAACCTGGCGGCTTGCCAGGTTTATTATTAAAGGTTTGCAGGCTATCAAACAAATAAAAACAGAAAACAAAACCTTGCCATCTGGCGCTAAACTAAACAATAGTGGTTCCTCACTATACGGTGTGGGGCTGGCCCCCGACACCCACAAAACATAAGCACAATGCAAACCTTGTTTTAAAGTCCAAAAACAGCACACAGAGCTCCCTCAGATTCCCCTTCTGTTTCCAGGTTAGAGCCATCCTGTGATCTCTTCCTGGTCATTAAATGTAGCTGAAGAGGGGTTTGGGTGGACCAGAAACAGCTCTGCTGCAGTGGCTGGCAAAACCTGGGTCGGACTCTCACTAGTCCACTCCAAGTGAAAGCATGTGAGGCGACAAATATCACCCGTCCATTACCCTCCCGTACATGTCCCCATGCCTCCTTCCATACATATACCTGTGCATTCATACAGTATCTCACAAAAGTGAGTACACCCCTCACATTTTTGAAAATATTTTATTCTATCTTAAGATAAACTTATTTGGTTCAGATGGTGTCAAGTGTGTGTGGCAGCAACCAGGTGAGGAGTACAAAGACAAGTGTGTCTTGCCTACCATGGTGGTGAGAGTGTCATGGTCTGGGGCTGCATGAGTGCTGCCGGCACTGGGGAGCTACAGTTCATTGAGGGAACCATGAATGCCAACATGTACATACTGAAGCAGAGTATGATCCCATCCCTTCGGAGACTGGGCTGCAAGGCAGTATTCCAAAATGATAACAACCCCAAACACACCTCCAAGATGACCATTGCCTTGCTAAAGAAGCTGAGGGTAAAGGTGATGAAGTGGCCAAGCATGTCTACAGACCTGAACCCTATGGAGCATCTGTGAGGCATCCTCAAATGGAAGAAGGATGAGCGCAAGGTTTCCAACATCCACCAGCTCAGTAATGTCGTCATGGAGGAGTGGAAGAGGACTCCTGTGACAACCTGTGAAGCTCTGGTAATCTCCATGCCCAAGAGGGTTAAGGCAATGCTGAAAAATAATGGTGGCCACACAAAATATTGACACTTCGGGCCCAATTTAGACATTTTCGTTGAGGGGTGTACTCACTTTTGTTGCCAGCGGTTTAGACATTAATGGCTGTGTGTTGAGTTATTTTGAGGGGACAGCAAATGTACACTGTTATACAAGCGGTACACTCACTACTTTACATTGTAGCAAAGTGTCATTTCTTCAGTGTTGTCACATGAAAAGATAGAATAAAATATTTACAAAAATGTGAGGGGTGTACTCACTTTTGTGAGATACTGTATGTACATGTTTTAGTTCCTCCTCCAATACATGTATCTGTGTCTCCTCCCAAACATGTTATTTTGCCTCCTTCCATACATGTACCTATACCTTCTTTCATACATGTTCCTCTGCCTCTTTCCACATCTGTACTTGTGCCTACGTCCATACATATTCCTGTGCCTCCTTTCTTACATGTACCGGTGTCTCTTTCCATACATTTTCTTGTGTCTCCATCCATGCATGTCCCTTTGAAATTTTCTACACATGTACCATTGCTTCCATCCACCTATGTACCTAAGTGCCCTTCCATATGTGTCCCTGTTCCTCTTCCCATACATGTACCTCTTTGTATCCTTTATCTGTTGTGACATATTGCACTCTCAGTCTCACCCTGCACAAAGATCTTCCAGCTCACGGGACAACAATCTGAGCACCAGCAGACCAGACCAGTCCAGACTGTAAGTGATTGTCATTGAGCAGGTTAACAGAACAGTTAACACGTTACACAGACAAATGGTGGCTACCGTGATGTGTTAGTAGTAAAGATACTCTTCACAGCATATGCTGTAGCAATTCTGACCTTTAAAGTGGTTGAAACATGAACATTATCCCTCTATAGTTTGTACTTGTCTCAATCCAGAGCACTAAGTTTCATTTCAGCCAGCTGCTTCCTTCCTCTGCTATCTGCATAAGTCACTTCTGACAAGGTTTCCAGAAACGTATAGGTAAAAAGGTGACAGGGGAGGGAGCTCCATCACACAGCCTGTGATTAACAGCCTCAGCTCTGTTCTCATGTGCTGTATGAAGGGTGTGTGTCCTTTCCCTCCAATCAGCTCTCAGCTTTCCTCACTGAGATCCACAGATTGTAACTTCAGCTCCCCACCCCCTGCTTTTCAGCATTGAGAGATCTTAAATTCTGGACTTTAAACAGGTGTAGAGAAGAGATAAACAGGTACAATTTATGTTGGAGGCTAATCACTTCACTGAGTATATGTAAGGGTTTGCAACCACTTTCAGGGGCAACCCCCCCCCCCCTCCATCCATGTGTCCGGCCCCCATGCATGTGTTTTTTTGAAGCATTCAAAATAGGCTTCAAAATAGGATGGGCTCGGGGCACAGAGCACTGCGAACCGAGCCCACCTAGTTGTGGGACTATGGCAAATGAATATTCACTATTTTCACACCGATTCTCCTCCCGGACAATCAGGAAGCGGGTCTGAGACTCGTTTCCCAATTGGCTGAAAGAAGTTCTCCCATTGGCCATTGAGGGGGAGGGAGGAGGAGACGTGATGCCAGCGGAGGAGAGCAGGGGAAGCCCTCCGTGATGTCACCTGACACTCGGGTGAAGCACTGCCCTCCATAGATGGGGTAAGTGCTCGAGACCCGACCAACCGGACCGGTGGGAGCACTGTTTGCCGCCCCCCCCAAAAAAAAATTACTACCAGCCGCCACTGACCACTTTAAGAAATGTCTGTGACACTCACAACAACACCCAGGCAGCAATGTAACAGAGTTTAAAATATGGTAGCTTTCTTCGAAAAAGCAATAAGTTCTTCACTTGCTGACCGCCCTATAGCACATTTACTGCTACAGGGTGGCCATAATGCACAGGATCACCTATATATACGTGATCCTGCACTTCCGGGTATCAGGCACAAGTGTGTGCTGCCGCCGGCTTGCTCCCACTATGATTTTACACAGCAGGGGCTGATCAGCAGGTTCCGCAGACCCGATGTCCGCCAGCACCCTCTGATCGTTTGGTACACAGGCAGAATGGCAATCTGCCTATGTAAACATGGCAGATTGCCGTTCTTTCAGTACAGAAGGCCTGGCTCCTGTGTTTCTGTAAAGCAGGAACACCGATCCATGTCTTCCACTAGTAAAAGCACCTCCCCCACTACCCTGAAACATTAGCTAGGCACACATTTAACCCTTTGATTGCCCCTGATGTTAACCCTTTCCCAGCCAGTGCAAATAGTACAGTGACACTGAATATTTTTAACACTGATCACTGTAATAATGGCTCTGGTCCCCAAAAAAGTGTCAGAAGTGTCAGATAGTGTCCGATATGTCTGCTGCAACATCGCAGTCTAGCTATAAGTCGCTGATCGCCGCCATTACTAGTAAAATAAATAAATAAAAATTCCATAAATACAGTCGGTCCATAAATATTGAGACATCAACATAATTCTAATCTTTTTGGCTCTATACACCCCCACAATGGATTTAAAATGAAATTAACAAGATGTGCTTTAACTACAGACTTTCAGCTTTAATTTGAGGGTATGTACACCCAAATCAGGTGAACGGTGTAGGAATTACAACAGTTTGTATATGTGCCTCCCACTTTTTAAGGGACCAAAAGTGAACAGATTAACAATCATAATTCAAACTTTCACTTTTTAATACTTGGTTGCAAATCCTTTGCAGTCAATTACAGCCTGAAGTCTGGAACGCATAGACATCACCAGACGCTGGGTTTCATCCCTGGTAGATGGCATCCCTAGTAGAGGCTCTGCCAGGCCTCTACTGCAACTGTCATCAGTTCCTGCTTGTTCTTGGGGCATTTTCCCTTCAGTTTTGTCTTCAGCAAGTGAAATGCATGCTCAATCGGATTCAGGACAGGTGATTGATTTGGCCATTGCATAACATTCCACTTCTTTCCCTTAAAAAACTCTTTGGTTGCTTACGCAGTATGCTTCGGGTCATTGTCCATCTGCACTGTGAAGCGCTGTCCAATGAGTTCTGAAGCATTTGGCTGAATATGAACAGATAATATTGACCGAAACCCTTCAGAAATCATCCTGCTGCTTTTGTCAGCAGTCACATTATCAATAAATACAAGAGAACCAGTTCCATTGGCAGCCATACATGCCCACGCCATGACACTACAACCACCATGCTTCACTGATGAGGTGGTATGCTTTGGATAATGAGCAGTTCCTTTCCTTCTCCATACTCTTCTCTTCCAATCACTCTGGTACAAGTTGATCTTGGTCTCATCTGTCCATTGGATGTTGTTCCAGAACTGCGAAGGCTTTTTTAGATGTTGTTGTTTGGCACTCTAATCTGGCCTTCCTGTTTTTGAGGCTCACCAATGGTTTACATCTTGTGGTGAACCCTCTGTATTCACTCTGGTGAAGTCTTCTCTTGACTGTTGACTCACACATACAACTACCTCCTGGAGAGTGTTCTTGATCTGGCCAACTGTTGTGAAGGGTGTTTTCTTCACCAGGGAGAGAATTCTTCGTCATCCACCACAGTTGTTTTCCATGGTCTTCCGGGTCTTTTGGTGTTGCTGAGCTCACCGGTGCGTTCTTTCTTTTTAAGGATGTTCCAAACAGTTGATTTGGCCACACCTAATGTTTTTGCTATCTCTCTGATGGGTTTGTTTTGTTTTTTTCAGCCTAATGATGGCTTGCTTCACTGATAGTGACAGCTCTTTGGATCTCATATTGAGAGTTGACAGCAACAGATTCCAAATGCAAATAGCACACTTGAAATGAACTCTGGACCTTTTATCTGCTCCTTGTAAATGGGATAATGAGGGAATAACACACACCTGGCCATGGAACAGCTCAGCATCCAATTGTCCCATTACTTTTGGTCCCTTAAAAAGTGGGAAGCACATATACAAACTGTTGTAATTCCTACACTGTTCACCTGATTTGGATGTAAATACCCTCAAATTAAAGCTGAAAGTCTGCAGTTAAAGCACATCTTGTTTGTTTCATTTCAAATCCATTGTGGTGGTGTATAGAACCAAAATTATTAGAATTGTGTCGATGTCCCAATATTTATGGACCTGACTGTATATCCCATAGTTGTAGATGCTATAACCTTTACGCAAATCAATCAATATCTATGCTTATTGGGATTTTTTTAACCAAAAATATGCAGCAGAATACATATTGGCCTGAATTTATGAACACATTTTATATTTTACATTTTTTTTATTGTATGTGTTTTAGAGCAGAAAGTAAAAAATAATGTTTTTTTTTTTCAAAATTGTCGTTCATTTTTTGTTTATAACGCAAATAAAAACCACAGAGGTGATCAAATACCACCAAAAGATAAGTCTATTTGTGGGAAAAAAGAACATAAATTGTATTTGAGTACAGAGTCACACAACCACGCAATTGTCAGTTAAAGGAACGCAGTGCCGTATCACAATCAAATTGTCTGGTCAGGAAGGGGGGGTGTAGATATTCCGGAGGTGAAGTGGATAAATGCAGGTCAGAGCATTCAGAGATTCAGTTTATCGATTTTTAATTGCTTAATTTAACAAATTGGTGCAAGAACATATTTACAGAAGAGATATTACAAAGATAAATTAAGCAATGGCACAGTAAATTAGATTAAAGTTAATTAGAGTCAATGGCTCACGGCAGCACGGCACTGACATCACAACCCCCCCCCCGCAGGTGGTCCGGTGGCACTTACCTGCTCATGTGGTGGGCCTCTCCTGGAGTGGCGGGCTCACCTCCCGTCCTCCAGTGCGGGCGGCGGCTCCAGTGTCCGCTTCTCAAGCTTCCTCCCCTGTGTGCCTCCTCCGCCAAAGCGCTGGGCGTCCAATAGGAACACCTGACACGACCTGCCTCCTGATTGACAGGGAGGAACTTTAGTGTGAAAATAGCAAAAATGTATTTGCTATCGTCACACAACAGGGTGGGATCAGGGCTCAGTGCTCTGTGTCCTGAGCCCACCCTTTTTTGAAGTCTATTAGAGCTTAGGCTAAACAGGTGTTTCAAAAAAACACTCCCCCCCCATTGGAATTCATAGTCCGGCACCATGATATGTAGAGTATGGGGCCAGATGCATGGATGGGGGGGTGGCGCCCCTGCACCCTCTATGGACGGGCTGCCACTGGTCGGCACCCCACCCCAGGAGGAGTGGGGCTGAACTTCTGATGTACCTCGATGTGGCGAGGTACAACAGAAGAGGAGACGGGTACCTGTCAAAAACAGTTACCCGCCCCCCCCCAAAAGGTGCCAAATGTGGCACCGCAGTGGGGAGAGGAGACAGATAAGCAGAACTTCTACTTTTGGGTGGAACTCCGCTTTAACATAACCAGTCAAAAGGTTTGAGAGATTTACTGGAGGGATGTTAAAGTATTTATAATGCTCAAGCGGACACTCCCTCAATGCCATTTATTCTAATTCTATCTATATTTCCAGCTGACAAACTTTTGCAAGCTGACAACAAACGTATTATTGAGCAGAACAATATTACAATTTGCTAAACACCAAATATGATGCAGCCTTGATGCATATTCTACTTAGGAGACATTTAAGGAGGGAGCTGGAGTCAGATAGCAGTTCTTCACAATACTTTTTTTTTCGTAAAAGATAACCTGGGACATCCAAACAAACTTAGCAGAACATATCTTTCAGCCGAAACCTAAAGGCCCGTACACACAATGCTAAATTCAGATGGGAATTGACAGCCTGTCATTCGAAATTCTTACCATTAGTATGCTCCTTTCATCAGACAAAAGCTGGATGTGCAGATTAGTACATTTTTATCGTACAACAACGCCACGTCCGATTTTCGTTCCGTTAGTACAGTTTTCGTACGAAAAAAATCGTATGACTGAGACTACGCATGCTCAGAAAGGGAAAAAAGATGCAAAAAATATTCAAAACATTATGTCACATCTGACGTTGAGTTCAGGTCGAACGAAAATTTTTGCATAGTCAGTATGCTTTACAAAATCATGGACATGCGCTTTTGACAAAAATCAGAAGCGCGGTCGTACGACAATCGAACCGTGTATACAAGTCATTCTACTTAGGAGATTTAACCACTTGCCGACCACCCACCGTGGATTGACGGCGGCAAAGTGGCTCGTTATCGCAAACCGCCCTCACCTGACGGCGGCCGCGATAACTAGTATTCTGAGCGCACACCGCCGGAGGCGGGGGGGGGCCAGGAAGCGGGTAGGGCGGACTCGATCTCCGCCAGCTACCCGCGATGGCTCCCCTGCAGTGAGAGAACAGAGGTCCGTGTATGTAAACACAGATCTCCGTTCTGACAGAGGGGGAAGGGATGTGATCACAGGCTAATTGGCCCTTGTATGTGTATGTATGAATGTGAGTTAGGGACCTTAGTACCGTGTAAGCACCTTGAGGGCAGGGACTGATGTGAATGTACAATATACCGTATATGTGTAAGCATTTATATATAAATTGATGGCGCTATATAAGTACCTGTAATACATAAAACAAATAGATAAATTCCCAGTTTAGTTAATTTGTAACATAAAGATCAGAAAGGCTCTTACAGAGATCCACAGCAGTAGTTGTTAATGAGGAAGTAGGATCTCAGTTATGCTGCAATTTTTTTTATTCAATTGATCAGCGATTCGTTCAAAGTGAATGAATCTGCAAGAATTGAATAGCCATAACTTCCCTTCCGATTGACTTAGATACAGTTTTGATCAGATTCAATCAAACTGAGTTGATCAGACAGGGCAGAAAATGATTGATTGTTTTGCATCTTTTGGCAGCACTAAGATTCTTTGTTCATGAATGTGATCGTATTTTGATTGATCAGATTATTAGATTACATGGTGGAAGCAGAGATAATCGATAAATGATGACTGCATGTTCCAGTCTAATCTTAACTATTGATCTAAATCCATTTTCCATATGTGGCATACCGATCAAATGGGTTGTTGACTATGGATCAATTATTTTGAATAGAGGAGATTAATTGGAAAAGGCCTGACAGCTGCCCATGAGTTTGGTGTCTCTTTAGTGGAGATTTTTTTAATTCATGATTTCTATATTTTCATCATTGGCAATCCATGTGAACAGAGAGAGCCATATATGCCAGTGGGAATCATGCCCACTATCCAATGTTGATTGGCACTGATACCGCAGGTACACATCAGCTATCATTAGTCAAAGCTGCATACAGAGAACAAAGCCCCAGTTCTCCCTCTGACCCCCATCTCTCCCTCTCTAATTGTCAACTGACCTTTTTGAGCATGTCCCATATTACAGGCTGGGCAGATGACCTTGGCATGAACCAACAAGATGGCAGCGCCAACCAGCTGCCATAAACATACAACACAGAAAAAAAAAGAAAGGCCACAAACCATACATGATGACACATAGAAAAATAAGTGAACTTTAAAACAAAGTGCATTAATCCTTTTTGCCCCCTTCCCCAACCTAACCTAATCCACCCACCCCCTCCACAGATGTGTACTTACCTTGATCTGACATCTGCGGTCCATCTTTGTTTGTTTAAATTGAGAGGTGCAAGTCTTCACTGTTCTGGCTACCCCTGCACATCAGGCTGGGTTCATACTTATGCGAATTGGATGCAGGTTTCCCCACATCCAATTCGCATGACAGGAGACTGTGACCGGTACTCAATGGAGCTGGTTCACACAGTTCCAGGGTGGCCGCGGAGTGCACTGCAGAAGGGTTCTGTGTGTCTTTGGCTCCATATCAGACCCGAATTCAGGCAAAAATTCGGACCTAATTCACTCCTGAAATGGATGCACCGGACCCCCTGCTGCGGGCCACAGCTACCCGCGATGGCTCCCCTGCAGTGAGAGAACAGAGGTCCGTGTATGTAAACACAGATCTCCGTTCTGACAGAGGGGGAAGGGATGTGATCACAGGCTTCCTGTATATGGAAGCAGTGATCACATGCCTCCCCCTGCCAGCCCAGCTCCCATACAGTTAGAACACACTGAGGGAACACAGTTAACCCTTAGAGCGCCCCCTCCAGGTTAACTTCTTCACTGCCAATGGCATTTACACAGTAATCAGTGCATTTTCATAGCACTGATCGCTGTATAAATGCCAATGGTCCCAAAAAAGTGTCAAAATGGTCCGAGATGTCCGCCGCAATATTGTAGTACCGCTAAAAATCACAGATTGTCGCCATTACAAGTAAAAAAAAAAATTAAAACCCCATAAATGAATTCCCATCATTCGTAAACGCGGCAACTTTTACGCAAACCAATCAATAAATGGCGATTGCGATTTTTTTTTTTTTACCAAAAATATGAGGAAGAATATAAATCGGCCAAAACAAATGAAAAAAAAATGTTTTTTATAATTTTTTGGCTTTGTATTTTAGTGAAAAGTAAGAAAAATATTTTTTTGCAAAATTGTCGCTCTTTATTTGTTTATAGCGGCGATCAGAAATGACGCAGAGATGATCAAATACCACCAAAAGAAATCTCTATTTGTGGGAAAAATAGGACGCAGATTTCGTTTGGGTACAACTTCGTAATTGTCAGTTAAAGCGACGCAGTGCCGAATCGCAAAAAGTACTCTGGTCCTAAAGGGGGAAATCCTTCCGGAGCTGAAGTGGTTAATGTGTCTTATTTGCTGCCCAATGTCACCTCTAGAGAGACAAGAGAGTAACTTTACCTTTACCTGTACCTGCTTCCATACATGTTCCTGTTTCTCCTTTCCTTGTCTTTTAACACATTCATACCCAATATAATAGTTATAGCATTTGTGGAAATCCCTTTGTTAATGATAAATCCTTTATTTCCCAGTTTTTGTCCACAAATGCTCATTCAGTTAATACCTGCTATAGGTCAATTATTAGCAGCAGCTGATGACACCCATGACTTAGTACACACAATGAGAACATCAGATGAATCTCATCGTGTATATGGGCCTTAAGGAAACACTTCTCAAAGTATTCTTCCATTATGATTGTTCCTTTTGAACCAGTATCCAGCATACAAGTTTCCCAAAATCCAATCAAGTGTGCTCTGATCACAGAGTACTTTCCAACTTAGACAAGTCATTGTCTTTTTACTGAGGACTGGAGCCTCACAGTGTGGCTCTTTGCTGTGAGGCGGCTCAGTTTAAGCTTTCCGTGTAATTGAGATTGTGTCAATAGAATCCTGTAACAGAGCTTGTTTAGTGAACTGCTCATTCGACAAAGATATCCTGTACAGTTGGTGAAATGTTAAATCAGAATGACTGGTCAAGTTTTCCTTTACTTGAGTTTTAAAGTGTATTTCCACTTTTGCAGTCACATTTGTGAAAACCACCACTATATGCTTGTTGTGTGTTCCTATTCGCACAGGATACTTAAAAATGATTTAAACAAATATTTCCATCAATTTAGATGATTCTGAGGAGAAGGTGTCATAGCCAACTGCAAGAATTTCTCAGCTCAGCAGGATCTGTACCAATAGCTGGGCTGGGGATGGCCGAGTCCAATTATCATTAACATGGAAAAGCCCAGCTCCTAAACCTTTAGGCCCTGTTCACATCATCACATAGCAGGAATGAGCGTTCCCACTGTGTGATTTTGTTGAACGTTTCGCATGCGATTTTCCGTGTGACATAAGTCCAGCACATTTAACTGAATGGGCTGACCTACACACCTTTGTTGCCCAAAAAGAACTTTCTGTTCCTTTTCAGGCAACAGGCTTCATGCGATTTTGAAAGGCACAGTTTGACGCGATTGCTGATTGCGATCATGTCACGCACCAATTGCAGAATCATCATGTTTGGGGCGTCATCAAGGGATATTGGCACCCAGACGTGCGTTGTGTAGCGATTACCACACATTTTGAAATCGTGGGCAGATTCCAAAAAAAGTGTGAATGAAGCCCCAGCCTTTTGTGAAGACAGACAAATCTATTATAACTTGTAAGATATCTCCACCAGATAGTTTATTATGGTAAACACTGTTTCCCAGTCCCCCTCATAACAAAAAGAACCAGTAAACGCAGTAAAAGAACTAATAGCTGTGTACTATACTTCAGTTATGAATGAACACAGTGTGTGATTGCTACCGATTACTCACTGTGTTCATTCAAAATAGCAAGGGGCCGGTAAATATGACATATTTACGGCCCTTTCCTCCCGCGCTCTCCATCCTGAAATGATCGCACCTGTGTGCCCCCCGTGTGGCTCCCCGGAAGCAGCTAAAAGCCAGCAGGAGGGAGAGGAGAAGCCAGCGTTCAGCTGCTGCAGATAGAGCCACACAGGGGATTGGTTGCTGTAATTGCTCCCCTCAGCACCGATCACCCTCCCTGTCCATGATCCCCTTTCCCATGCTTGTTGCATATTGAACTGATCAGGCCTGGGTCATGTACAGGAGGCCTGGCAGCCCTGGATATGAAGGATCAGTATCTATAAAAGATATTGATAGTATTCTCCACAAAGGTGCGTTTTGCTTCGGGGAAGTGTAACTTTGCTCTTCTAGCATCCCTGCCTAGAGCACTGATCGCCACCTCCACCTGTTAGAATCATTAGCAGCTATTTGGACTGTGTAATTGTTTTCCCTGTGCCTGTGTGTATTTCCTCCCACTCTCCAAAGATGTGCTGATAAGTTAATTGGCTCCTGGCTAATTGGCCCTTGTATGTGTATGTATGAATGTGAGTTAGGGACCTTAGTACCGTGTAAGCACCTTGAGGGCAGGGACTGATGTGAATGTACAATATACCGTATATGTGTAAAGCATTATATATATAAATTGATGGCGCTATACAAGTACCTGTAATACATAAAACAAATAGATAAATTTCCAGTTTAGTTAATTTGTAACATAAAGATCAGAAAGGCTCTTACAGAGATCCACAGCAGTAGTTGTTAGTGAGGAAGTAGGATCTCAGTTATGCTGCAATTTTTTTTATTCAATTGATCAGCGATTCGTTCAAAGCGAATGAATCTGCAAGAATTGAATAGCCATAACTTCCCTTCCGATTGACTTAGATACAGTTTTGATCAGATTCAATCAAACTGAGTTGATCAGACAGGGCAGAAAATGATTGATTGTTTTGCATCTTTTGGCAGCACTAAGATTCTTTGTTCATGAATGTGATCGTATTTTGATTGATCAGATTATTAGATTACATGGTGGAAGCAGAGATAATCGATAAATGATGACTGCATGTTCCAGTCTAATCTTAACTATTGATCTAAATCCATTTTCCATATGTGGCATACCGATCAAATGGGTTGTTGACTATGGATCAATTATTTTTAATAGAGGAGATTAATTGGAAAATAAATTGATCACTTATCAAAACATGTATGGCCACCATTAGCCCACTCAGGCCTGACAGCTGCCCGTGAGTTTGGTGTCTCTTTAGTGGAGATTTTTTTAATTCATGATTTCTATATTTTCATCATTGGCAATCCATGTGAACAGAGAGAGCCATATATGCCAGTGGGAATCATGCCCACTATCCAATGTTGATTGGCACTGATACCGCAGGTACACATCAGCTATCATTAGTCAAAGCTGCATACAGAGAACAAAGCCCCAGTTCTCCCTCTGACCCCCATCTCTCCCTCTCTAATTGTCAACTGACCTTTTTGAGCATGTCCCATATTACAGGCTGGGCAGATGACCTTGGCATGAACCAACAAGATGGCAGCGCCAACCAGCTGCCAAAAACATACAACACAGAAAAAAAAAGAAAGGCCACAAACCATACATGATGACACATAGAAAAATAAGTGAACTTTAAAACAAAGTGCATTAATCCTTTTTGCCCCCTTCCCCAACCTAACCTAATCCACCCACCCCCTCCATAGATGTGTACTTACCTTGATCTGACAGCTGCGGTCCATCTTTGTTTGTTTAAATTGAGAGGTGCAAGTCTTCACTGTTCTGGCTACCCCTGCACATCAGGCTGGGTTCATACTTATGTGAATTGGATGCAGGTTTCCCCACATCCAATTCGCATGACAGGAGACTGTGACCGGTTCTCAATGGAGCTGGTTCACATAGTTCCAGGGTGGCCGCGGAGTGCACTGCAGAAGGGTTCTGTGTGTCTTTGGCTCCATTTCAGACCCGAATTCAGGCAAAAATTTGGACCTAATTCACTCCTGAAATGGCTGCACCGGACCCCCTGCTGCGGGCCACAGCTAGTGTGAACCCAGCCTCAGTATTCTGAGACTGGGGATGAGAGTCCCATAGAAGTCTATGGGGTTGTAATGCACAGCATACTGAAAACTTGTGGCGCTGAAAGTGGAGGGGATGGGGGGTTTCTTAGGTCAGGTCAGAGAAATAGGGCACTTTGTTTTAAACTAATTAACTGAACCTTAAACTAATAGATAGCATAGCAATCAAAGAAACAGTATAAATATGTATAAAATAATGAAAACAACAAAGGAAAACCATACATAAATATCGCTACTACAATATAATTACATCCACACAGTAGATTATCTCTGTATGATTTCACGGATTTTCCATCAGTAATCTGCCAATAGTTTCTGGAGCCAGCTGTCTCATTATTCATTAATGTGATGGTCATTATGGCCAGTCTCATCTGTGCGGACTTAATGCTAAACTGGATCCCTGATTACCGTCTCTTGTATTTAGCAGCTGTGGGGTGTCTTCACAGCTTCTATGACTAATGACAGGGCCTCTTTATGGTGTAGAGAATAAGCCATGAGATGCTTAAAGGATGGAAGGTTATATGTTATATATAGATCTGTTTTCATCTGCTCTCATGTTCTTGACTGTAAGCCAAATTAGTTCTGTGAATCCTCTTGGCATTGTTCGGTCTGCAATTAATAATTCACCTGTTTATAATTACTGCTGCCTGCAGATTAAAGTGAAGGGAGGAACAAAGTTATTGACCAAGAATCTGCAGCCTCTGCGTAGGAGCACTGTGAAAAGTTTCCTGAATATGGTTGCCATGGTCTCAGATTAAAGGATAACTGATGGCTGCCTTCCAGCTATTATGTCCAAGATGATAATTATAGTAGTGCCTAAATTGGGTTGGGATTCAGAGTAATGCTCCTGTTATAGACCTATTTCACTGTTGAATGTGGATTCCAAAATTCTTACTAAAATATTAGCCCCCCACCTCAATCGTGTAATTCCAACTTTAATTCATGGAGACCAATCTGGCTTCATGCCAGGTACAGGCTGAAAGGAACAGATAATAGCTTTCGGAGGTTATTCACTCTTATAGCTTGCTCTAAGAGATTGGACACATCTGGAGTCATAGCTTCTCTGGATGCTGGGATGGCCTTCAAATTAGTTGAATTGGAATACTTGTGGAAGGCCCTCCGGAGGTTTGGTTTATATTTCTTGGGTGCAGCTCCTCTATGCAGCTCCCACTGCCGAGATTAGAGCTGCCTGGAGATATACTTTTGCCATCTGGCTTGCAGTGGTGCACAAGGCAGGGTTGCCCCCTATCACCTGGTATATTTGCCCTAGCTATAGAACCGCTGGCTATAATCCTACCTACTTCTACCATAGTCCGGGGTATTACTATGGGATCGTTGAAAGAGAAAATATCTCTGTATGCTGCTGACCCTATTGTACCTGGGGACGTTTCTACTTTGTTGACAGCAGCCCTGGAGGTTATTCACGCCTTTGGCACCATTTCAGGTATTAAAATCAATTGGGATAAATTGTTGTTATTTCCTTCAAACCCATCAGCTCCCCAACCTTGTATCAGTGCCCCTCTTCCCCTTCCAACTTTAAATATTTGGGTGTTAATGTTCACAGTGATCTCCTGAGCCATCTTGCTCTTAACCTCAAGTCTGTTCTCCAACTAACTCAAAAATGTGCTGTGTGGAAGTCTTTCTCTCTGACTCCAGAGGGTCATGTTAATATTACCAAAATTACTTTCCTTCCTGAATGTTTATACATCTTTATACAGCACACCCCAGTCCCCATTTTTTCTCCACCAATAGATTTTTACAGATTTTCCAAATAAGGAATGAGTAACCAGCATATGTAGCTCAACCCATTAGATTAACTTGGGTAGAGGTACAACATTATAAGCAACACATAAAATAGTAAAACAAAATGTATTCAGAGAGGCTCAAAGATAGGATCCCAGGCATATCCTCACATGAAGTTCTTGTAACCCAATGGAGCCTGGAGTTCCGCTTAGGACAGTTGACACTGTTTGAAAGTGTAAAATAAAAAAGGACCCCCCACCACCTCAACAGGGTGATATCACATTGTCCAAAACCTTTTTTAATAATCCCTTCCTCATTTGTCTGGACAGGTGGTAGTACTCCTAGAATTGCTAAGTCTACTTTGCAACTTCCGCTCTCTTTGGGCAGCCTGGCTCTTCCATGATTTCAGAAATATTATTGGGCTGTGGTGGTATTGGTCACTGTCCGATAGTGGTTCTCCCAGATAGCTACCAATCCTGCAATTACCCTAGAGACTGCACTGTTGGGATCTTATTTGGAACTAAGTAACCTAGTATTTCTAGGCCCTCAATCTATTCCTAATGTTACTGCTCCAATGATGACTGCTTTCCTGGTTTAGAGGCAGGTAGAAGCGCAAATTGGTCAAGTAAACTCATTGTCCCCTTACATTTTATTAAATATAGGTATAACCATCAAAAAAGTGTATCCTCCTCTGGCACCATCCCTTTTTGTTTATCGTGCTAGTCTTTCACCACAAGCCCCGTAAAATGGGAATGGTGGATGTATATGAAACTTTAAATGTGCCTAAGGAGGAGCCAATATCAAATACTATTAACCTCACTGGCGGTATGATTATTTCAGATTTTTGGTGCTGAAAGCGGTACCAGTATTTTGCATGGAAATTTGACGTTTTATATTGTAGGCCTGTAATTATTAGGAATAACTCACTTAAATCTGTCCAAACAAGAGTCTAATAGACATCCTGGGTATGAAAAAGTTTGAAACATGAAATTATAAATTATAATATAATAAATAACTAAAAATAATTATCAAAAATAATAACGTAATAGTAATAAAATGTATTCAATAATGTAATCAAACCAAAAACACTGAAATTTGCTCAGTTGCAGAATTGTTGCTGTCGTCACTTTCAGTGTCTGATGATAAATTTCCCCAAAAATCAGTATCAATTGTGCAAATGATTCTTATTTACTATCGGTGTTTTCTAGCTGATCAAAAACCACTTTTAACGTAAAGAGACACTTTTTGGTTGCCATGGACATTCTCAAGTTTCCAGGCAGAAAGAATGACATATATAATATAAAAGTTCATGCAGGGCACTGGGCAAACCACTAGGGACAAAGGGGATGTGAAATTATTTCATACAGTAATCTTACAGATTACAGTGTACTGTATGTGTTACGTGTGTTTCACTTTTTGAATTTCCCGCCCGACGCTCGCAGGGAACGGAACCTGGCACACAGAGGCATCGGGCGGAGGACACAGCCCACAGACAAGGCGGGGGACATCGCTGGATCCAGGGGACAAGGTGAGTAACGCTGCTTTGGATCCAGCGATGCAATCCCAATTGTGGCTCGGGGTTACTGCTCTTGGTACAGAAAATCCACCCCGAGCCACACTCGGGAATACCGCCAAGCAGGTTAAAATAAAAATACTTTTTATTACATCATTAAAATCTTGTTAAAATACAATACAGAATTTCCTGATCATCATATCTATACACAGTGTAACAGACAAACAATTGCAATTTCCAGGAGTATTGGATAGACACGTTTCTTGATATTGTCGCTTCCTCAGGACCCATGTCATCATGCAAAAATATGATATGGCTGTATTAAAAACAAACAAACATATAATACCACCATGATACTACAAAATACAAAATTGTACAATAACCTCTATCCCTGACCCATATATTTGTGCTAGTAAGGCCTCTTTCACAGCCGCCTGTCAGTTTTTCAGGCGGACCTGATCGGACCCTCCAGTCCTTTCTATGGAGCTGCGGATGTCAGCATCCGATCCGATCCTGTCTGCCAAAAACAGATGGATTGTAGTCCTATTCCCCATCCATCTGACGGATCGGATGGAAACGGACAGGCGGTCTGCTTCCATCCGATTGGCCCATAGAGGAGAGTGGGACTGTGTCCATGTCCTGCTCTGCATAGCAGAGTGGACATGGACCTGTTATCCACCTGCTCAGTGAGGATCAGTGGAGAGATCCCCCCACTAAGCAAGCGGATTCCACTTCATGGAGGCACCCTTGTGAAAGGGGCCTTGTAGTATTAAAGCCTTGTAAGATGTTATGCCTGAGGGACAATTGCTCACCTTTGATAGTTAAAAAATGTGCCACCTGCCCAACTGGACATTCTTTAGATCTCTCCAACTTTGACATACTATTCAGGCCCATTTCCTACTTCACCATTGCCTCTCATACTGTGGAGAGATTATTAATATCCAATAGAGTAGACTAAATTCACTTATCCCTTTACTTCTGGTTGTCTAATACTGATATCGCTAAGGTATCACAGCGCTTTCTAATATGGCAGTAGGACATCTTTGCATTGACTGATGATGATTGGGAAGAGGGTATACAGTAATACCTTCCTCTTATGATCTCAGCTAGAGATAGATTCATATAGCTGAAGTTTTTACATGTGGTCGCAACCTGTCTTAAATGCCGTAATAAAATTGTCACATCCATCCATATGGTGGACCTACTCCTTTATACAGAAGTTCTGGAGGGATGCTGTAGCTGATATCCATGCGGTGAGTAGACTGGTCATCCCTATAGACCTTCAATTTTGCTGCTGGGTATCTGTGACAATGTTTACACAACCTATCATGAAAATCTATTTCTCTTTTATGCTGCTCTTTAAGCTAGGAAAACCATCCTTTCCAAATGCAAGCTATCTGACCCTCCCACTTTACATGAAGGTCTATGGTAATACGTGCTTACCATTTTACAAACGTACTTATTTGGAACACAACTGCCTTACAAAATGTGTGAAAATATGGGGGGCATGGGTTGAGGCAAGAGACCAGCAGTGTAAGATTGATATTATAGCTGGAAATATTTGAGGTCCTCTGGGTTTTTGGCTGGTCTTTGTTTACTCCTGACTGTCCACTCAATACAGTACATGGTTTTGTTTCTTTTCTCCTCTTCATAGTTCTTTCTTGCCCCCCCCCCTTTTAGTTTCCTATTACCACCAACCCCCCCCCCCTTTTTTTTTTTTGCTTCTCTATACCTCTTTTGCCCCGTACCTCCTTTTCTCTCCTGATTGCTTTCATGCATATATTGGGGTTAATATTCAATGCTTACTTGAGTGTCTATATTGTATTCCCTTCTTTTGGATTCTACTACTAGTGTTATTTAATGAATGCTGATTAAAGCCAGCCATAGATGGATCGAATCTCGCTGGTCCCTGCCGAACAGGCCGAGATTCGAACCATCTATGGGCAGAAAAAAAGGATAACTGTACTGAAAGAAACATTGGAGCTATCAGTGCTATTTTTTCTGAAAATGCTGATTCCCTGGCTGTCTGTGGTTTCAGCACTTCAAGACATTGAACTTTTTCAAAACTGGGAACATTTGAGACTCAGAATGAATATTTTTTAAAGTGTTTCCATTTATCTTTCAATGAGGCCAAAAAAGCCCAGCAACATAACAACAAGTCTTGTCTGAAGCTAAACTCTAGATATAAAGGCGCAAATGTATTTATCTCTGTAATTATTAATACAGTATAACTGTAGTTTTCTAAAAATAAGCAGTGTACCTGAATCTGACCTGGAGTGTGTGAAGAAGCCCAAGAAGCCAATCATGAGCTGACAAGAGGCGTGCTGATAAAAAGAGAGAACAGAATGAGAGAAATTTGTTTATAATCACTGTGCTGCTTCTCTTTTCACTGTCCAGTCAAAGGTTGGGGCGGGTCCTGGATAGTCCTCAAAATCTATCTCATAATATAATGTTACATCCTGTAAAATAGTGCTAGCCAAGAAGATCTAATTGTTCAGTGATTATTCCCTTCTCTGTTTTATACACAGGTTTCTCCTCGTTCTTATATGTTTAATATTCAGTGTCCTCTCCACCATAGAACATTACTCTGAATTTGCCACAGGAACTCTGTTCTGGATGGTGAGTATCAGAAACCCTTTGAACAAACTAGGTTTCCAGCTGTGCAGAGTATTTCAGGAGAGGAGCGTTAGAGGAAAGAGCAGAGTCATCTAGCAATGCAGAGTATTTCAGGAGAGGAGCGTTAGAGGAAAGAGCAGAGTCATCTAGCAGTGCAGAGTATTTCAGGAGAGGAGAGTTAGACAGAGGAAGGTGAAAATCCTCCAGCAATGCAAAGTATTTCTGGAGAGGAGAGTTAGAAGAAGGAACAGAGGCCTCCAGCAGTGCATAGTATTTCAGGAGAGGAGAGCTGGAGCAAGGAACAGAGTCCTCCAGCAGTACAGATCATTTCAGCAGAGTTAATGTAGAACTATAATCAATTTTTTTAACATTTTGGATAGAGTAAGGGAGGGTTATAACCCCTGTCAGATTTTTTATTGCCATCTGTGTCCCATTGGAGAGATTTCTCTTCACTTTCTGTCCCATAGCCAAACAGGAAGTGAGAGGAAATCCCTACAAATTAATGGAATTCCTTGGGGACCCCCAGGTCAACGGAACTAGTGTCCCCGTTAAAATATCCCCCTCTATTACTTTTCTGGGGACAACACAAAATGTGGGGTTTTCTTTTATTTTTACTTTCAATGATAATGGTAAGCAGGACAAATAGAGAGGGGGGATCTCCTTAACAGGGGCACAGACAGCAATAAAAACTGACAGGTGTTCTAATACTTCTCCACTCTATCCAAAAAAAAAAAAAAAAAAATTCCCTTTAGTTATACTTCCAATAGAGAAAGGAGCAGAGATCTCCATTAATGCAAAGTATTTCAGGAGAGAAGAATTAAACAGAGAAAGGAGAAGAGATCTCCTTTAGTGCAAAGTATTTCAGGAGAGAAGAATTAAATAGAGGAAGGAGCAGAGTCTTCCAGCAGTGCAGAATATTTTAGGAGAGAAGAGTTAGATGGAGAAAGGAGCGGAGTCCTCCAGCAGTGCAGAGTATTTCAGGAGAGGAGAGCTAGCTAGGGGAAGAAGCTGAATATTTCAGGAGAGTTAGATAGAGGAAGGAGCAGAGTCCTCCAGCAGTGCAGAGTATTTCAGGAGAGGAGAGCTAGCTAGAGGAAGAAGCAGAGTATTTCAGGAGAGTTAGATAGAGGAAGGAGCAGAGTCCTCCAGCAGTGCAGAGTATTTCAGGAAAGGATAGTTAGATAGAGGAAAAAGCAGAGTCCTCCAGCATTGCAGAATATTTTAGGAGAGGAGAGTTAGATAGAGGAAGGAGCAGAGTCCTCCAGCAGTGCAGAGTATTTCAGGAGAGGAGAGCTAGCTAGAGGAAGAAGCAGAGTATTTCAGGAGAGTTAGATAGAGGAAGGAGCAGAGTCCTCCAGCAGTGCAGAGCATTTCAGGAAAGGATAGTTAGATAGAGGAAAAAGCAGAGTCCTCCAGCATTGCAGAATATTTTAGGAGAGGAGAGTTAGATAGAGGAAGGAGCAGAGTCCTCCAGCAGTGCAGAGTATTTCAGGAGAGGAGAGCTAGCTAGGGGAAGAAGCCGAATATTTCAGGAGAGTTAGATAGAGGAAGGAGCAGAGTCCTCCAGCAGTGCAGAGTATTTCAGGAGAGGAGAGCTAGCTAGAGGAAGAAGCAGAGTATTTCAGGAGAGTTAGATAGAGGAAGGAGCAGAGTCCTCCAGCAGTGCAGAGTATTTCAGGAGAGGAGAGTTAGATAGAGGAAGAAGCAGATTCCTCCTGTAGCGTGGCATAATTCTGGTGACAAGTATCAGTTATGTGTTGCTGACTTAGACTGGTCTGTCATTAATCATTCTTTCCTCACCTTTATCCTATTCTCTTTTTCCCCTCCAGGAGATTGTACTGGTCGTGTTTTTTGGTGCCGAATATCTTGTACGTCTGTGGTCAGCCGGCTGCCGCAGCAAATACGTGGGTTTCAGGGGGCGAATACGTTTTGCTAGAAAACCCATCTCAATAATTGGTGAGAGCATCTTTTGCTGTGTCCGGGGTTCCATTATAACAGTAGGACTTGCTGCTGGGTTATCCATCAGACAAAAGAATCCAGTGAGGTTTAGTAAATCAAAATTGCATGTTTAAATCTGAATTCTGAGAGTTTGCAATAGGCAGCTGCACTCTGCACAGCATCTTTGACACCTATGCGAATTGGATGTGGCTTTCCCCGCATCCAATTCAAATAGCAGGAGATTATGACCGGCTCTCTATGGAGCCGGTTCACACATCTCCGCAGCAGGTCTGGTGCAGTTTGCACAAAGACGCTGTGGATCTTTTGGTCCGTTTCAGATCTGAATTTAGCCCAAAATTCGGGCTGAAATTGGACCTGAAACTGTGAACCAGCATGCACCGGACCCCTGCTGGGAGCCGCTGTGGGTTCCAGTGTGAACCCAGCCTAAAGGATTGCTGCTAAGCATTTATTGTCACCCAACATTGCAAAATATAAATTATGTGCAAACATAAAATGTACTGTTAGTGTCTCCCCATGTCCAAGTGGCATTAAGGATAAGCTAAAAGTATAGATTTATTGCCCCAAAAAGTTTCAACAAAATCAGGAGATTTTGGAAAATGTTGTCATTTTGGTGAAATGCATAGGGGTTCAAGGGGAAGGTGAAATGAAGTTGGCGTTGGTGCGTTTTGTAAAGCCCAATTAACGTTCAGTTTAAATCAACTAAAAATATTCCAAGTGCATCAAAACAGAAGGTATGCAAAGTCTTATATTTGTTTTCTTTAGAAAGCAGCCACAGCTTGAAGGGATAAGCCTGTCCCCTGCCAGCGTGTTGCAGAGAAGGACCCTTGCTCTCTACGTGGAAGCAGTGGCTTCTCTGGAGAGATCAAACACAGCCAGACCTTTAACTCTGCAATTAATAAAGCTCATTCCTCCTCTTAACTGGAGGCTGACTTAGCAAGGGTAGCCCCTCATAACAGACATGGCAATAGACCTGGGAACTCAGCCCAATGATAATGGGAACCTCTAATAATGAGCACAACAGTTGTACAGACCCAGGCACTCAGCAAAAGGGTGTTGTGACTGGTATTCAACAGTTCTGTCATAAGCAGGTGTGCAGACCGGGGAACTCAGTGCTGGGATGGGGGAACCCTTCATAATGTGAAAAAGCAGGTGTACAAACCTAGCAACTCAGCTCAGGGATGGTGGCAACCTCTTGTAATAAGTACAGCGGATGTTTAGATTTGGAAAATCAGCACAGAGGTGGGGGAACCCCTTTGAAAGGGCACTGCACATGGGCAGACCTGGGAACTCAGTACAGGGATGGTGGGAACCCCTCATAATGGCACACCGATTGTGCTGATTTGATAACCAAGCACAGGGATAGTGGGAACCCCTCGCCATGGTCACAGTAGGTGTAAAGACCTGGAATCTTAGTCTAGGGATTGTGGGAACCTCCATAATTGACAAAGGAAGTAGGCGGACCCAGGGACTTAACACAAGACTGGTGGGAGCCCCTCATAATGGGCACAACAGGTGTATGACATCCATGACATAGGCAAGGATCTGTCCTCATCCATCAATCACTGAAATATAAGTTTGAGTGGACCATCCTTGAAATTGGTTGTATTTGATGACTTCAGTAACTGCTCATTTTACAGCTGTGTACAGCCTCTTAATTAGAACGGAGGTCTTCTTTAACCAGTCAAGTGAATCTATAGGCAATGATGATGGACAGAGTATAGAAGACAATAGAGTGCCATAAGATATACGTATAGGGTCTCTGTCCCGGTGATAGACACGAGCAGATACGGCTCTCACAACATGCACTGATGAGAGACGGTTATACCGTGTAAGATTAGCTTTCAAAGAGAATGCTGCTTGCTGAGCGTAAGCAACGCCTAGTTTTACAGTGGAGAAATATGAAATTGAGCTTGCAAAAATAATTTTTACAGCATTTAGTCTGAATATCAAAACAATAAAGGGTCATGTTACTCAGTGATGGGTGCATACACTCCCTGATTAAATCACCCAGAAGTGAGGTGTTGTCACCCATTAAAAAGCTCAAAAATGGCGCCAGAAAGCTGGTATTTAAATATGGTACTTACTTTAAAGCTGAACATAGGACCAAATAAGTAGCTGGATGTGTCCTGATATCAACCCCCACTAGGAGTGGGAGGGGCAAAATACTGAGCCAATTAGGGCTCCGTTGCTTTGCCAAGTGCTGTCAGTCTAACCCTCTGAGTGTGCTTACAGGTGGGAATGTTAGTGAGCCGCCTCCCTCTGATTGCCCAGACAGAGGAAAGGTTGCAAACTAAACTGGATTGCTTAATCGCTGTAGAGAAAAGCGTGGTCACCAAAGTTCTGCACTGTCTGGCAGGAGTGCCTGGATCACAAAACTTGGCTGAGCAGAATTTTAGAAATCTTTTGACATGTAAAATAGTTTAAATATGCAAATGTCTTTCAGTAGCTTGCCTGGATTTCGGTTTTATTTATCAAGGCTACAGGGTGTGTTATAACACAAGGCCATATCTAGGAATGCATCATCAGTAGGTATTTACTACAGCAAGTATTGGAAGTTTTTCCTGCATCAGGCGCCCTGCTGCAAAACAAAGCACCACTTTGTAAATTAGGTTACTATAGTGCAATCTCTGCCCTAATATTGCCTCCTAGTGATCAGAATGTCACAAAATATACAAGGATTTTTACCCTGTTTCCTCTCACCCTCAGATCTCATCGTGGTCATAGCGTCCATTATCGTGCTCAGTGTCGGCTCCAATGGGCAGGTCTTCGCCACGTCTGCAATTAGGTTGGTGAGTTTATTGGGGTCCAGAAATTATGGCGTTCTGAAGTTCAGATTTGCCATCAAGCGAGCGGACCTGCCATTAAAATTCAAACTTTACATGTATTAATTAAATAATTATTATGAGTAAAAAAAATAAATTCACAGGCCATGGATAAAATGGTAATGAATTTACTAATCATCTATGCAGGATCTTGCTGGAGGAGGCTAGCAGCAGGATCCTACATAAAAACACATGAAGTGGTCTGTAAGGTGCTTGTGTTTATTTCCGTACGTATAGATGCATAAACATCCATACAACATTTAGGTGCATTGAATTCTACTTCAGTTCCACTTAATTGAAGCAGGTATTTGTGTACCCATGTACTTGTATGTAGTGCCCTCTACCTTTTATGTAGGTGCTTTATTAGATTTTTGTGTTTAGGTGAGGTAAATTTGGTCAGGCCTGATTGTTTTGATTCTGGGTCGGGAAGTGGCCTTGGGAGTGACTGCAGGTAGTAACACCCTTTGGTAACCCCTCCTTTCTGGTTCAGAAAGTTCTGGAAGAAAGGGTGAGGAAAAGGAGGTGAAGCTTCCTGAGGTATGTTAAGGAGCACTGACCAATCCCCAACTTGGATTGGCAGGGGGGGAGACCTTCTTAAGTACCTGGGGTCAGCCCAGTCTCGGAGAGTGTGGGTGGAAGAGATGGAGATGTAGCAGTGCGGAGGCTGTCAGGGCCTGGAGGGAGCTCTTATTCTGGGGGGGTGACTTTGGCCTGGGAGAGCTTGGGTGCATCCAGGAGAGAGTGAGATCCTGGAGGAGAGGCACAAGGGAGAGAGCGGGAGAGGACAGCAGGAGAGAGTACTGACGGAGAGATCTCCAGGAGAGGAACTACAAGTGTCAGGAGTCGGTGAGTGATGCACACCCTGGAAAGCTGGAAGAGGCACACCGAAGCAGATAGGGTTGAGCGACAGTCTGAGAAGGGTGCAAGAGCCAGTTGGGACTATGGTGTCAATGTGGCAGTGGAGAGGGCAGTTGCAGCCAGGAAGGCTGGCAGGGCCTTGATGAAGATGGGCTGGGGGCAGTAGTCCATCAGGCTAGCTACCACAATATGTACTTTGCTACACTTTGGGGGCCCGCGGTCCCTACCTGTAATGGGCAGTTCGGAGGCTGTGCTAAAGTAATAGTAAGCCTCACCATGTGCTAGCTAGGCCCGAAGTAAGTTTTGTGCAGGAGAGCAGAACAGGAGTTATTGAGAAGCAAGTGTGTGCTGGAGAAAGAGGAGTGTATATACAATACATGAATATAGATGGTCCAATTCAATTCGCTGGGCATCCCATAACTACCATAACTACCCCTTTCCCCATCCAAGTTCAATCCCCTAATAAGCAATAAAACAAAGTACCAGCCTGTTTCGTGATGGAAGGAAAGTGTGATTGAGGGCAGGGTGAAGGGTGGAACCACTACATTCAGCAACCGCCTAGGGGACAATGGCTACATGTATTTATATGCGTTTAAATGCACACATGAGTTAATTACTGCCCTTGTATGTGGATTTTTGTATTTTGATTGTAGGTATTTGAACACAATGCACGTTTACTGATCTCTACGCACTGTGTTCATGGACCTATAGAAAAAATAGGACTGCTCTTAGATCCATAAGGGTGCATTCACACGTGCGAATGCACCCGCTCGGCGATGAGATGAAAGAACCCCAGCTGGGGGTTCCTGTGATTAGCTGCAAAAGGCATCCCCATGGAAAGCAATGGGAGGCTGCCAGCTCTCACAGCTAATCGCATGCACTTGTAGTCTCTTAAGCAGCGATCACATGCGAATGATCGGCCCTGGACACAGGCAGACTGCGTCCAGGGCTGATCACTAGCATGTGATCGCTGCATGAGTGATTACATGCGAGTGGGCGCAATAAGCTGTGAGAACTGTCAGCCTCCCATTGCTATCCATGGAGTTGCCTCTCGCAGCTAATCGCAGGAACCCCTGCTGGGGGTTCTCTTATCCAATTCCCAAGAGGGTGAATTCGCAAATGTACATGCACCCTAAAAGTAAAACACAGTACTGATAAAAATGCTGTGTGAGCCCTAAATGCACATAATATGCTGTATGATATAATATAATGTATCAAAATTAATGGTCTGGCATGTGTGTCGTAAAAATAGTCATGACACAAAATGA
>BLSH010316379.1:1204990-1227226 GCA_018402905.1 Glandirana rugosa | reverse complement strand
ATGCACCCTAAAAGTAAAACACAGTACTGATAAAAATGCTGTGTGAGCCCTAAATGCACATAATATGCTGTATGATATAATATAATGTATCAAAATTAATGGTCTGGCATCTGGCACACCATATCCCTTGCTCTGTGCTGATCAATGCAGGCTCAACGCAATGACACATTGAAAAACTTTGTTTCCTTTGAGCCCTGTTCACACTATAATGCTGCATTGAGGTGCGTTGGACTGTGTTACTTTAAAATGCGGCATGTATGCATTTTCATGCCTCGCAATGCACATCATTACATGTTCATACAGCACATTGCAACCGCACAAGTTAAAAAAGGACTAAAAATTTAACACATCAGCACGCATGAGTTATATGGGCCATAATGCTGACTGGTGTGATGGAGCACTAAGCTGCATTATGCTTTTTTCGCCAGAGACAGCCAAGCAGCTGGCATTTTTAAGTGGGGATCAGTAATAGCAGCCTACTTGTCTCAGGTCTCCTCTATTAACGTGTAATAAGTAGACAATAATTGTGCAGACTTTACTGATTCTCATGACAAATGACAGTGCTAGTTTGAAGATTACATGTAACATGTCACTTGCTACATATTGATACATTCATGTTGCAGTGATGGATTCAACACAGCAGTGGAGACACAATGAGTGGATAACATCAATGGGCAGATTTCACTGGATGTCTAAATAGTGTTATGTGTGGTCCATGGAGAAATCTTAGATCCACCTGCACCCACTCACTCCAATAGAATGTGATTTCCACCTTCAATTTACTTTACTAATTAGGACAGTGATGTCACAGAGGGCGGGGACTCTACCCATAACTCTATTGGATCCCACTCATATGGAGAGGGGCAAGGAGCTCATGATCCAATGAAAAGCAAACGATTCACCCATCTCTTCCCCTGAGGAGCTCACTATCTTCCCCCACCACAACCCAGACACAAATACTTTTGCTCAGATGTCAGTTAGCCCGCTAATTTGTCTTAATGTTTTGTGTGAAGTTGTGGGACAGAACAAAACATTAACGCTCAGAGCAGATGGAGGTCTGAAATAGGGCCCAGGACCCCAGTGCTGCAAAGACCTGTCTTCAGGTTGTGGATACTGCAGCAGTAAAGGTTTATCATTGATCATTATATCATAGTACAGAGTATTTCTTTCACTTAGCTATTGATCAATTATTTTGCATAACACTTAAAGTAGAACTCCAGGTACATGTTCATATATAGTGCATTCATTCAAAAACAGAATATTTATTTTTTCAGACACTGGTAATACCAGTACTTGAGATCTATTTTTAGATTTACTTCCCACAATCCTCAGCATGGCAGATTTTTTTAAACAGTGAATCAGTTATTGAATATTAAGAAATATACTTTGCTGGTTGTTATTGTATGCGACACTGAATCCTCAATGTGTCACTCTCGCTCTGCAGGGGGATTCGATTCCTTCAGATACTTCGCATGTTACATGTGGACCGCCAGGGAGGAACGTGGAGGCTGCTTGGATCTGTAGTTTTCATTCACCGCCAGGTGAGGGCACTGTGTGGCATGAACCTGATTGGCTGTCCCAGTATATTGGTATCCCAGCGCCAAGGCGTTTGATAGCATTTACTGTACATATCTGTGGGAGGTGCTGGAGAGGTTTGTGTTTGGACCAAACTATATAGCCTGTGTCCGTCTCTTGTATAGAAAGCCACAGCCGGCCATTAGGGCTTTTGGTAAGCTCTCTCAAGCCTTTGCGTTGAGGAGGGGTACGAGACAGGGATGCCCCCTGTCCCCCCTCTTGTTCGCACTGGCTATTGAGCCCTTAGCGATTAAAACTAGGACCAACAAACACATTAAGGGGTTCTGGTTTGGCGACACCCATGAGAAGGTGATGTTGTATGCAGATGACACCATGCTTCTCCTGGGGGGACATTGAAGGCTCGCTGAGGACTGCAATGGACACTATCAAGAATTCAGTAGTTTCTCTGGTCTCCTTATTAATTGGTCCAAATCTGCTCTTTTGCTGTTGGATGGACAACCAGCTCTTTTGACTACAGCAAATGGCTCGATACCAATTACCACCTCATTTAAGTACCTAGGTATTCAGGTGACAGCAGATCCCCGGGACTTTAGCTCCTTGAACCTCACTCCCCTTATCCAGCGGTTTTGAGAGAGGATTAAAACATGGAATGCACTTTACCTTTCAGTAGCCAGCAAGGTTAACTTAATCAAAATGATTCTTATGCCACAACTTCCCTACTTCCTCCTTAACACCACAATTGTTATACCTTTAAAGCTTTTTAGAATTGTTAACTCCCTTTACCGTAACCTGATATAGAAATATAAACCCCCTAGAATTAAACTAGAACATCTTCAGAGGCCTAACGGTGAAGGGGGGCTGGCGTTGCCGAATCTGTGGCTGTATTATCTAGCTGCACAACTACAACACCTGTTTGGTGCTATATTGGTAACCCAGCACTTCCAGGAGTGGGGGAATGTGTCAGTCCTCTCTGCCTCTGACAGTTGAGAACTTGGTGCCTGAGTGGCCAATTGCCAGGCTGGACCGATGTCACATGGGGATGTAAGCAAGCGTATTGCATGGGAATTTTCAGCTTCTGCAGGGGCCGATCAATTTGGCAGGGGAAATGTGCAGAAAATTATAGACTCCTAAAAAAGCCTTCTATCAAGTGAACCTGTTACTTTGCCTATTGCAAGTGAAGAAACAATTTGCTTTAAAGTGTTCTACCTTTGCAGTCATATTTGAGAAAGGCCCACTATTTGTTTTGTATCTGCTCCTATTCACAGAGCATTCCTAAAATAATTAAAAAAAATATCCCTACCTTTCTAGTTGTTTCTTTAATGAAGGGTAATACAAAGGACTCTACAGGCAGCTTCTATTATTTAAAATAGTTGCAATGTGCAATTAGGGGACAGATTGAGGGACAGTTTTTTAATCATGTACAATAAGCCTTGAGATCTTTAACCATTTGTTAGGACAGACAGTGTGCACATCTAGCGTACAACTGATAATGAAGAGCTACCAAGACAGTACAGACCGGATTAATTATGGTACACATAACTCCCCAGGATTTTTCAGAGATAAAAATCAAGTAAAAAGCTAAGCAGCAGCAGCAATTTTTTATGCTATGTGAATGAGAAGATGTAACAAATATTATAAATGAGGTGCTATCCCAATTGTTGGCAAAAGTGGAAATAAACTAGCCGTACTCCACTGCCCAGTCACAGGTTGGCCTCCTGACCAGGTTATAATGGTCAGCTGCAGGGAGGTCAAAGAGGAAGCAAGTTCTGGCTTTATTGTTTGGCTGGGGTGCCTGCATCAAGACTGACTGGACAAAATAACAACTGTTTTGGCAGGAATGGTAGAGCACTTCTCTGTAATTCATTTAATTTCATGTATTTATAGCTTTAGCATGTCAATTTCTTGCCCATGGAGGACAATAGGCTGAATTTAATCCTGCTTCCCGTAGTTGCTATTATTTGCCTTCCCTTTACTCCAACATTGTCACATTGGTTAGCCGCGGAAGTAAAGAGATGTAACCCCTTGTTTTCTCCAAGCTTACAGTGGGCTGAGGATGCTTCCCCCATGTGATACCTCTTGATCTCCATCCATGTGACACCTTGTGTATCTTTTTATTGGCTGCTAAGCTATCCAGCATTGAACCGTACAAGGAAGGGGAAACAGTCACATGCTACCCCATACCCAGAAGTACTGGGTGCTTCTTTTCACTCCAGGTAGGGGAGTGATCAGGGGCTCCCCAGAGATATTATATCATCGCCTGATCATGCTGAATACATTCCTTTATGGCCATAGTCTTTAAACAGGTCTGCCAATGGAGTTTTATTAAAGATGAAAGCAATCCAAGTTGCATGTGACTTATTCTGTAACTGTAGCTCTCGCAGCAGCTTGTTTATCCTGATCTATCCTCAAGTAATGCAGCAAGAATAAAATACATAGGCAAATACAGTACATTTGCACACAATTTAATTGTTGCTTTCTTGGTATTATTGGAAACCTTGTCCAGGATTGGGGTTGTGCTGGTCAAGTATGTTTCACGTTTATCTGTATGTGGCTCATTGTGGCCCCTTTTTGTCTGTGTCCACCCCAGGAGCTCATCACCACTCTGTATATTGGCTTCCTGGGTCTCATCTTCTCATCTTACTTCGTCTACCTGGCTGAGAAGGATGCAGTGGATGAAGAGGGGAGAACCGGATTTTCCAGCTATGCTGACGCCCTCTGGTGGGGAGTGGTGAGTATAATGGGATATATTAGAATTGTGTGCTATGATCGCTGGCAGTTCCAGGGCATTTACTAAAATGTTTCACCAGAAGAGCTAAGTGTGAGGTTCTGCCTGTACTGTGTTCACACAATTATTCCTGTGCTGTGATAAAAAACATTATGGGCACATTTACATTTTTTGTGTGTTTCTTTAGGCCTGGTTCGCACCTATGCAGGCTGCAGTTTGCATACTCCAGGTGCATTTTGTGTTTTTCAATACACGTTTTTAATCCATTGAAGTCTATGAAACCAAAAACCAGAAAAAAGTCCATGGCACTTACCATAAAATGCACAGATATGAACGTGACCCATAGGAAACCATGTTATATGGACTGTAGTGTGTTTCTTCAAAACTGAAAATGCACTAAAAAATGCATAGGTGTGAACCAGGTCTTAAGGCAGCTGTTTGAAAATAATTGACTGCCAACACACCCAAAAAGTTTTGAAGAAATCATATGTGCCATACTTTTGTAACACAACTTAACGCACTACCATGCATTGTGGCACATTGCAAAGCATGTGCATTGCCATAGTGCATTGAGGTGCCATTCAAAATGAATAGAAGAGCAACGCATGTTGTCACACTTTATAACAATGTTTAAGTCTATGTGAGACGTAAATTGTATCTAAATCCAAGAACAAATATGCAATATCTTGAAGCTTGCCAGTCCTTAAATGTAGTGGTGCCTTTTCTTTTTCTTGGGCTTTTTTCCCTTTAGTTTTCCCTGGTGTTCCTGCCAATAACACACTTTGCGGTTGATTTACTAAAACTGGAAAGTGCAAAATCTGGTGCAGCTCTGCACAGAAACCAATCAGCTTCCAGGTTTTCTTTTTTGTCAAAGCTTAACTGAACAAGCTAAAGTTACCAGCTGATTGCCCATTGTTACCATGCACAGCTGCACCACATTTTGCACTTTCCAGTTTTAGTAAATCAACTCCTTTCTGTCCTAGGGTAACACTCACCATACCGTATCCGTGGAGGAGCAGTGTTGTCTCCCTAAGACAGTAAGTGTGTCTGGACTACAACCCCCCCCCCCCATCTCCATTTAAAGGGGGGGGTGTTCTCTAGTTCAGCATAGAGAATTGGACAGGGCTGACCACTCCCTTTGCAGATGCACTGTGTTGTCAGATTAAACAGAAAGTTAGGAGCTCACTGGATTTCTGGCAGATGAACAGGTATTTTCTTGTATGTCTAGTGTTTTTAAATAGACAAAGCATGAAAAAAATGTGAATGTATTTCAAAGATGTACTTAATATATTGTATTTTATATTGTCAATACATACAAATTAACAAATCTTTTGGCAGGCAAATATTTCCTGTATGCATGTTTCAGAGGCTTTTTCTTTTTTTTTAAACAATATAACAAATTTATGTAAAGATATGTTTTTAATTGTTAGGAAAAATGTTAACTGGGGATAATTTTAGAGAGTATCTGCTGGAGAGAATTGCATGAGGCTGATTGGATATCAACCTGTATGACTGGGCCCAGTTTCCTGTTGCTTAGGTCACTGTGACGACGATCGGTTATGGGGATAAAGTTCCTCAGACGTGGATTGGGAAGACAATTGCATCTTGTTTCTCTGTCTTTGCCATCTCCTTCTTTGCACTTCCAGCGGTGAGTAACACATTTTATACATAAATGGTACATGAAAATGCATTATATCTACAGTTCTTTGAAATTATTTTATAATCTCGGATAGGATCGAAGTGAACATGTCTGACAGCAGTAATTACTGTTAGAAGGATATAGACCTGTGTACAGACTCCCTACAGCATATAACACAGCCCTTTAAAGTGGCGCTCAGCGATTGCTGGAAAAAGTCTTTGTGGTCTTGTCCAGGGTGCTGACTGTCTTTTTTTTTTAGGGAATTCTGGGTTCCGGCTTTGCTCTGAAAGTCCAGCAGAAACAGCGACAAAAACATTTCAACAGGCAGATCCCGGCCGCAGCATCACTAATCCAGGTACGTTATATATTATACTGGGTCAGAGGTGACATAGTAGTGCATGTATCTAAAATAGGGAAGAGGGTTGGAGAGAGACTGGAACAAACAATGCAGAGAGTTGAGGACAGGAAAGAGAAAAATATGAAAAGTGAAAGAAAAAGAATAGGTGAGAGTAAAGGCCCATACACACGGTCCGATTGTTGGCCAACAATGGTAGTCCAACAGCCTGTCGGCCAATTATCCGACCCTTAGACGATTCTACAGCCAATTTCCAATTATCGTCCAACAGAAGTTGGCTGACAAAACTAGAAAACTTTTGTTGGTCAACAAGGCGTTGGCCGGCGTGTACAGAAGTTGGCCCAACCAAAAGTTGGAAGTGCAAACACGCATGCTCTGAATCCAGGAAGTGTTCGGTCGTGTAAACTTGTGTTCCTAATTCACATATCACATTCACCTGAACTTACTCGTTATACGCGAGTCGTAACACGTCACTACGTTCGGCTTTGTTGGCCGATTACTTGACTACCGTCAGTACGATAGACACAACCGCCAACAGCCAATTTGGACAAAAGTTGGCCATTCGGTTGTCCAACAATCTGCGCATGTGTACAAGGCTTTAGAGAGAAAAGACATGAGAAAGAATGAGACATGGAGAGAAGACAATAGAGAAAAAGAAAAAGCAGAGGAGAGAAAATAGAATAAATATATATAAGGAGAAAATGGAAGGAAAAAAAAGACGAAAAGGAAAGAAAGATAGAGATATCCCCTTTAGATCACCCCTTATCCTTAAACCTCCCACCCCCCATTCTCCACCAACCAACCCGTAAAAACTCTTCAATTCATTTGACCATGCTAAAATGTATTTGGTCTTAAAAATAAAGCTTATTGGAATTGAATTGATAAGAGATAAAAAAGCGAAAACAATGGAAAAAAAAAGACAAGATAAAAAGAAGGACATAGAGAACACAAGTAATAGAGACCAACAGAGGGAGATAAGATGAATAAGAGGGAGAAAACAAGGCAGAAAAAGAGAAAGATGACAAGGGGGAGAAAGATAGAGACACACACACAACAGGGAGTAAGTTATAGAGATAGAAAACAAGGGAAAGAAAGAAGGCAAGAGCAAAAGAAATTGAAATTAAATTGCTTGGTTTTCTAAATGTCTGTGACATGGCACAATCCTTTTCCTTGCATGTAATTTACAATGATACATGTGTGATTATGTCTTGTGCAGACCCTTTGGAGATGCTATGCTGCAGAGAAGTCCTACAATTCTACAGCCACCTGGAAAATCTACCTGACCCCTCCAGATCAGAGTAACAAGGCAGCGCCGACAGTGGGCAGTCCTGGTGCACGGAGACAGGTCCGGGGATTCCAACAAGCCTAGTCAGATAGTCTTCAATCACCAACACTAGAGTTGCTCCTTTTATAGACAGCTATCTACTCAGTAGTGCTGACTTTTTTCCACTTCTGCCTCCATGATATGGAATAGTTGTAAAGTCCATTAGGGAGTGTGGGATTATTATTATTATTATACAGGATTTTTATAGCGCAACAGTTTGCATAGCGCTTTACAACATGGGATCGCCCTCTAAATGCCCAGGGACAGGTTGAAATCGCTGATAACGCAAGTAAATGAGACAATGAATTTTGGAAATCTATACTTAACCTCCTTAACGGTATTCCCGAGTGTGGCTTGAGGTATGTTTTCACTGCAAATAGCGGTTACCCCAAGACACACTCGGGATTGCATCGCTGGATCCAAGGCTGGGTTACTTACCTTGTCCCCTGGATCCAGCGATGTCCCCCCGATGTGTCTGCGGGCTGTGTTCTCCACCTGAAGCCTGTGTGATGCCGGGCTCGGTTCCCTGCGAGCTGCGCGTCATACGGGGGCGGAGCCTGTCGGGAAATTCAATATGTGAAACACACATAACACATACAGTACACTGTAATCTGTAAGATTACATTACTGTATCAAATCATTTCACATCCCTTTTGTCGCTAGTGCTTTCCCCAGTGCCCTGAATGCACTTTTATATTATATATGTCATTCCTTCTGCCTGGAAACTTGAGAACATGCATGGCATAAAAAAGCGTCCCTTTCAGTCAAAAGCTTTTTTTGACCAGCTAGAAAGCAGCGATGGTAAATAAGAATTGAGTGATGCTGATTTCTGGGGAAATTTATCATCAGACACTGAAAGTGACGACAGCGACAATTCTGCAACTGAGCCAATTTCAGTGTTTTTGACTTGATTACATTATTAAATGAATTTTATTATTATTATATTATTATTTTTGATAATTATGTATAGTTATTTATTATATTATATATATATATATATTTTTTTTTTTCATATACATTATAATTTATGATTTCGTTATTTCAAACTTTATCATACCCGGGATGTCTACTAGACTCTTGTCTTAAGTGAGTTATTCCTAAGAATTACAGGCCTACAATATAAAAAGCCAAATTTCTATGCGAAAAAATGTACCGCTTTGAGACGCAAAAATCTGACATAATCATACCGCCAGGGATGTTAATATCGATAACCAATTTTTTTTTTTTAGTTTTTTGAGTGGAGAAAGATTAGAACTCCTATCAGGTTTTACTGCCATCAGGGGCTTCATTGGAGAGATTTTTTTCACTTCCTGTCTGAGTTGTCCCAGAGCATTAGGTGAGACGAAATCTCTCTAACAGAGCCCAGAAAAGCAATAAAAGCCGAGAGAGGTTTGATTCCTTCTCCATTCTAGACAAAGCTGAAGTAAAATTTAAGGGTGGTGTCAACACCAGGGTTTCTCCTATCTAGGGAAATATTTTATATGGTATATTAGTTTTAAGCCAGGCATGCTCCCATCATCTTCCCACTATGCCATGCTCACACTTCTTCAGAATTGGCAACCACTTTCATGTGAGAGAGGGACCTAAATCTATGCACTGACCTTAAATAAGCAGAAATGTAGCTTCAACTGTACTGTTTGGTGACTGAAATTCCTTGCTCTTCCCCCAGAACAGAAGAAGTAGGAAGAAGACCAAGTCTCTGCACGAGGCCCTTGTCACCCCTACCAGCCCCACCCTGGCCCCTCTGTGCCTGACTCCGATGCCCTCAGGTCCCCAAGTGTCATCCCCAGAAAATGCCCTGTCTGTGCCTCACATCACCTACCATCAAGCTGATGCAGACAAAAGCAGCCTAAACTTCCAGGGCTCAACAGGTAGGGAGCCATGGTCTAGAAATGTTTGTTTTAAGATATTTTGAAGTCTAATTTACTCCTATGCATTGCCATTGTGCTGACGCTTCCTGTTATAAAGACCGGTCGCTGCTGCTGCCTCTCCTTGTGCAGGGTAACTGGTCTTGTCATCGCTCCCTCCTGTAGTTTTCTGCAGGCAGCCTGTAGCAGGTGCTGGGTCCCACCCACAGCTCTGCTATCTGTACAGGCTCTAAACATCACAGTGATTATCTCACTGATAATTTTCTTATGTCCTCAGTACATTTTATACTTACCTTCCTTGGGGCAAATAGTTTCAAATCACAGCACACAGCATCACCTACAGGAATTCAGAAGCTACTGCAACTAAAATAACAGCAGTCAGCTTGCTTTGTACTTCCACCCTTTCCTTATGTTTATTAAAAGTCAGCAGCTACAAAAAAGTGTAGCTGCTGACTTTTAATAAAAAGACACTCACCTGTCTCCCGGTCCAGCGATGGAGCCGCACGGAGCCTCGCTCCTCTCCCCCTCCCCTCCACGGCGCCGGCATTGCTATTGTGGGCACCCGGCCACGGCTTCATAGCCGGGCGCACACTGCGCATGCGCGAGCGGCGCTGCACTTTGTGATTGGTCCCAAAGTCTTCTAGGACCTGTCCTGTGTCCCAGATGACTTCAGGAGGGAGGGGGAAAGAGACCTTCCACTTCCGATCGCCTAAGGCGACCGAAGCGGAAGTACCCGAAAAAATCGGGTATCCACACCCCCCCCCCCCCCTTCTCCCCAAAAGCTCAATTTCAGCATCCGGAGCTGGGGAGGAGGACTTAAAGCGGAAGTTCCACTTTTGGGTGGAACTCCGTTTTAAGTCCAAAAAGAACCTAAACTAAAGGAGATTACATTTACAGTATCTCACAAAAGTGAGCACACCCCTCGCATTTCTGTAAATATTTTATTATATCTATTCATGTGACAACACTGAAGAAATTACACTTTGCTACAATGTAAAGTAGTGAGTGTACCGCTTATATAACAGTGTAAATTTGCTGCCCCCTCAAAATAACTCAACACACAGCCATTAATCTCTAAACAGCTGGCAACAAAAGTGAATGCAACCCTAAGTGAAAATGCCCAGATTGGGCCCAATTAGTCATTTCCCTCCCCAATGTCATGTGACTCGTTAGTGTTACAAGGTCTCGGGTGTGAATGGGGAGCAGGTGTGTTAAATATGCCAACATAAGAAAATGAATGTCAACTTGTACTGTGACATACTGAAGCAGAGCATGATCCCCTCCCTTCGGAGACTGGGCCACAGGGCAGTATTCCAACATGATAACGACCCCAAACACACCTCCAAGATGACCACTGCCTTGCTAAAGAAGCTGAGGGTAAAGGTGATGGACTGGCCAAGCATGTCTCCAGACCTAAACCCTATTGAGCATCTGTGGGGCATCCTTAAACGGAAGGTGGAGGAGCACAAGGTCTCTAACATCCACCAGCTCTGTGATGTCGTCATGGAGGAGTGGAAGAGGACTCCAGTGGCAACCTGTGAAGCTCTGGTGAACTTCATGCCCAAAAGGGTTAAGACAGTGATGGAAAATAATGGTGGTCACACAAAATATTGACACTTTGGATCCAATTTGGACATTTTCACTTAGGGGTGTACTGACTTTTGTTGCCAGCAGTTTAGACATTAATGGCTGTGTGTTGAATTATTTTGAGGGGACAGCAAATTTACATTGTTATACAAGCTGTACACTCACTACTTTACATTGTAGCAAAGTGCCATTACTTCAGTGTAGTCACATGAAAAGATAAAATAAAATATTTACAAAAATGTGAGTGGTGTACTCACTTTTGTGAGATACTGTAGTTTGTTAAAGCACTGAGTGTCATAAACAATTTCCTTTTTATTTGTTTCATTTTCACCTTTTCCAATCTCAAAGCTGGTAATCCCCTCCAGCCTCTTCCTGTCTAAATACACTCTCTCCATCAGTTGCGCATGACTGTCCTGGACCAGTTTCCTAGACAATGTGCGAGCAAAACTGAGAGACAGTTGTCATCCCAAAAAAAAATAGTGTGAACAAAGACTTTCATGGCAACATCACCAACTACTGTTTTGATGAAAGCTGAATATTTTAAAACATTTAAAATTACTTTTGAAATGACATTAACATGTTATAGCTTATATGTGACTTTGGTGATTTGATTTATAAAGTCATCTGCACACTGCATCTTGCCTAATTTGGCAGACTATGGCTAGTGGTGAATTACACCAGGATTAGAGTGGAGAAATTACTTGGAAACATAGCCAGACCAAATCATTTTGAATGGGCTTCCAGAGCACAGGCCAAAGAAGCACAAATTTTTTTCCTGAAGCAGCGCAATACTACACACGGTACGTTGTGGTGCACCGAATTGCATTTGCATCAGAACTGCATTGTCTTAAGGTAGGGTGACCAGACGTCCCCAGTTTCTGGGGACAGTCCCCGGAATGAGGACACTGTCCCTGGACCAAGTCTGTCCCCGGTTTTGATTTGAACAGGATCATGTATATATACTGTATGTGATCCTGCATTTCTGGGTATCAGAGCCGATCAGCGGGTCCGCTGATCATTCTGTACACAGGCAGAACGGTGGTCTGCCTATGTAAACATGGCAGAACGTTGTTTGGTTAGCATGGAAGACATTGATCTTGTGTTCCTGCAGAGACAGGGATCTATGCCTTCCCTTAGTAAAAGCACCTCCCGCACAGTGAGAAAACACTTGTTAGGCACACATTTAGCCCTTTGATTGCCCTAGATGTTAACCCCTTCCTAGCCAGTGTCATTAGTACAGTGATAGTGCATATTTTAGCACTGATCACTGTATTAGTGTCACTGGTTCCCACAAAGTGTCACTTAGTGTCAGATTTGTTTGCTGCAATATCGCAGTCACACTATAAGTCGCTGATTACTGTCATTACTAGTAAAAAAAAAATATGTCCCCGGATTTCATTTTAAAAATCTGGTCACCTTACCTTAAGGTGCAGTGCTAAATTAATGGCATTGCAACGTGCTAAATCACATAATGTGCATTGCAGTAATGCAAGCATTACTACAACACACCCCTATCACAAACTTATGTTTTGACCTTTAATAAAATTTGGACATTATCCAAAAAATGATTTTTCTGGGCTATTTTCACACTAATGGAAATACGCCAAATACGGGTGAACCATTCCCAGTGAGCAGTCATATACATGGACAGAAATGCATGAAATGATAAAACTGCAAAATGCAAGTGCTGACTTGCAGTGGTTCTAAAGCCTTAAGGGTTTTCACCATAATGCATTAAAAAAAACCTTCAGTGCTGCAGCCACCCCCCCCCCCCCCCATACACACACACACACACCTTTTTCTTACCTGAGCCCAATCCGATCCAGCAATGTGCACAAGTGCAATGGCTCCCGCAGCTGTCAATCAAATGCTGTTACATGGAATTGGGGAGGCGGGGCAGAGTCACGCTGTCTGTGTCAATGGACGCAGCAGTGGGGCTCGGGATCAAGCATGCACAGGTGCCCCACATGTAAAGTGGTTTTCGGTGGGGGCACCCGCCGAAGAGGAGGGGCCTGGAATGCTGTCAGGGGACTCCAGAAGAAGAGGATCGGTGCTGCTCTGTGCAAAAGCATTGCACAGAGCAGGTAGGTATGACATATTTGTTATTTTAAGAAAAAAAAAAAAAGGTTCAATGCCCAATACCTACCTCTCCTTCAACGGTCTGATATCTGGCACTGGCATCTTCTACTCGACTTCTTCTGCATGCCAGGTTATTGCCATTTTCATGTGTAGGGTTTTTGCCAGAATGTAAACTGTGCTGCTCTTGTGTATCTCAGTATACAGTGAGCAGGCAGGAGGGTTTGTTTTATTTCAGAAGCGACATTGCATATCGCTTCTGGTCGCTTCTGCAATAAAGAGCCTACCTGCTCACAAGGAGGGAACTTTAATGCCACTTTAATAAGCCCTAGTTCCTTTTCTGGAACATATAGCAGCCTGACCAATGAATCTGCTTTCTCATAGACATTAAACTGCATCTCTAGTCAAAACATTGTTGGAAAAATAGGGGAGAGATAAACCCTCTTACTTTTTTTCCGTGTCCCAGTGGGGATATTTCTACTGACTTCCTGTTCTAGAAACACAACAGGAAGTGAAAAGAATTGTCTCCAAACTCAGAAAAATATCCTCTTAGAAAGTTGTTTACAGAACAGGTGTTCCCATTGGAAGATTTCCTCTCATCTGCTATTTTATTATATCACTTTGAAGTTCCTATCACAATGGTCATCAGGAGCAATAATTTAAATCTTCACAACCAGCAAAACAAAACCAAGAAGACAAAACCCTGATGGGGTTTCTAACTTTTCCCCTCACATCTAAAACTAAACCAAAAATGTTTTGGTTAGAGATGCACTTTAAAATGAGGCAAAGAAGGGCTTTGAACCCTCTTCAGCCTACATGTTTTTAGATCTTTATCTTACTTTCAGACTTCTCAGCTTGGCCTTTTCTTTCCTTTCCTGTCTTTTCACTCTTTCTGACAGGTCGTTGCCGATCTTGGTCCACCCTTACTATCTGCACATCCAGTAACTCCGCCGCACAAGGTACCTCAGGGTCAGGATTACACAGGCGTCCTTAAAGCTGAAGTTTAATCTGCTTGTATTTTGTTTTCACTGCTTCATCCCTCCCCTATCTTCAACATGCTAAGGGCATTTTTAAAAAGAAACCTTTCCCTTTTCATTACATATCTTATTATAGACCTAGAAATGCAGTGTCTGTGGTTCTCTATGCACTAGGGTGTTCCGTCAGATTTGGAAGTGACGTTCCGTCACGGCCATCTTGGTACACCCTGTACTGAAATACAGTATTTTGAAATCTGTTAGAATGTTTTGAGGTTGAATTGTAAAAGCAGCAGTGTTCTGTCAGATTTGCAAACCCGTGAGATCAGCAGGCTTGCCGCTGCTTTTAAAATTCAACATCAAACAGTGTCACAGACTAAATACTGTATTGCACTATATAAGCTCAGTTTACTTGTAAAAATAAGTGTGAAATGCAAGACTTCGGTGGGTGTAAAAAGATGTCCGCTTGCCGCATTCCGACTATAGGCTTACTGCGGCCGAGTGTGGGGTGTATTAATATGGCCGTGACAGAACGTCACTTTTGTTACCTATTCTGACGGGTCGCCTAATCTGACGGAACACAGGCATGTGCATCATGGCTGGTGGGAGGAGCCAGCAGGGTGCTCTACATAGCTGCTCCAGTACTCTTCACAAGATTCCTCAGCCCTGATAGCAATAGGCTAGTACTTGGGAGTTATGCAGATACAAAAATGTTTTTAATGGTGGGTGTCAGTTTGGGGGAGTGGGCATTTCTAGGTAGGCTGTATTTGCATACACCCCTACGTAACACCCACATGCTGAGCCTCCAAAACTGAAAGAGCTGTAATCCAGTGAATGAAAGGGGCAGTTTAGAGACAGAAAGACTGGGAAGGAAAGAGCTAGATGATGCTGGACCTCCTCCAGCCAGGAATTGAGGTGGGCAGATAGAGCATCTGACTTGCTCCAACTTTTAATGCACATTGTGGGAAGCTCACAGTGTGCAATAAAATCAGAGTAAGCAAAATGGAGTTCACATTTAAAGTAAAAAGACAACCAAAATGCATCTTATCAGCTAAATCTGAAACCTAAAAACAGAAGCTGTCAGCAAATTATATACCTTCCTCTTTCCCTTCTTGATCCTCCCTATTTATACTTTTATTTTGGTTTTATATTTAGTTCACTTTACCTTAAAAAAAGCTGTTGTGTCATTTAGAGCTGGTTCACACTACAGCGATCCGACTTCAGGCACGACTTAAACATAGAAACATAGAAACATAGAAAAGTGACGGCAGAAAAAGACTGAGTAGTCCATCGAGTTTGCCCCTTTTTATTTTTTTTTTACATTAACCTTGTTGTCTGACTATGGATTTATGTTTATCCCAAGCATGTTTGAAGCCATTTACTGTTGACTGTCTCACAACCTCTAAACACCTCACTTGATAGGTGACGTCAGCGTTGACTTGGGGCGACTTACAACGCGACCTGAAGCAACCTCCATGCCAGGCGACTTTGCCTGAGCCAATCAGAGAAGGGAGGGAGGGGGTTGCCTGGAGAATACCTGAAAAAATTATTTTCTTCTTCCTGTAAAATCGGTTCAATATAGATGGGGATCCGACTTGGAGGCGACTTCCATTGAATTCTATGGGCACAAGTCAGATAGAAGTCACCTTGAAGTAGTACGGGAACCTTTTTTAAATTCGGAGCGACTTCAGTAGTGTACATTAAGACCGTTCCCATTAACTTCAATGGGAATTCAGATGTCAAGTGACTTGGGGCGACACAAATTGCCCCCCAAGTCGCTGTAGTGTGAACCGGCTCTTAAGTTGAGCTCCAGGCAAGCATCCAAATACAAGTCTGAAATACCGGTGCAGGAGTTCTTTTAAAGGGGTTGTAAACCCTCATGGTTTTTCTCCTTAATGCATTCTATGCATTAAGGTGAAAAACCTTCTGTACTGCAGCAGCCCCCTAGAGCCACTCTTTTACTTACCTGAACTCGATCGAAGCACAACCACTCCAGCCGCTGTCTCGGGGTCCTCATTGGATAGATTGATAGCAGCAGGAGCCATTGGCTCTCGCTGCTGTCAATCAAATCCGATGACACCAGAGTCGGGGGGCGGGGTGCCGCACGGGTGCCCCCAGGGAAAGTGCCTCTCCGTCGGGGTACTCAATGCGGGGAGGAGCCAGGAGCGCCGGCGAGGAACCCCAGAAGAGGAGGATCGGGGCCTCTCTGTGCAAAACCACTGCACAGAGGAGGTAAGTATGACATGTGTGTTATTTTTTAAAAAAAGAAACAAAGCTTTACAACCCCTTTAACTGTCAAAGGATTTGCAATTTTGTGCAGCCAGTTTTGTGAAGTGGATATGCATGCCAGATAGTGCAATAAGGTCCTGGACCTCCATTCCTGTAGCACTGAGCATGGCTTGGTCAAGAACACACCCCCTCAGTCTGCTGATTGGACAAGGAAGGGTAGAAGCAAACATTAGGCTACTGCTCGGTTGCAAAAATGAGGTAAAAACACATATGCGCATTTGCCGTGTTTTCACTTCGGTTTTGCCGCGTTTCTGGTGAGTTTTTCACCCAAAGTGATTTAAATAACGCAACTGCGGGTGCTTTTTTGTGCCGCATTTTCCATTTATTTCAGTGGGGGGGGGGTGCGTTTTTGATGTGTTTTCGCCGCAGGTGTGTTTTTGCTGCATTTTGAATTTATTTTACTGCACCAAACATGAACCAAAAATGCAGCAAGCAGGACTTTGAAAAACGCAATGGCCCCTCTACTGACCAGTGTAAAGCGTTCCCTAGGATTTAATGGTCATGCGTTTTTTCTTCTGCTTGTTTTTAACGCAAAAACAGATCAGCGTGAAAGCAGCCCCAGTCTGCTCTCTCCTCCTGTCAGTATATGCACACTATAGCAATGCTTATTGGTTCCAAATACTGCCCCTTCCTGCCACTGTCTCATTGCTGCAATACAGGGTATGACATGAGGCAATACAATTTTAATGCACACATGACTGTATTTTTTCTTTTTGCTTGGAGTTCAGCTGCAAATAAAAGTGTTTTCTCTTTTTCTCATATGTCAATAACATTAGCTTACTTTTATTTCATTTTTTTTCATTTTACATCCTAATGTAGATTTTTTTCATTGATCATCTGTTGTGTCTTAGTGTCAGGTCAATGTATTTTGCTGTTATAAGTCGTGTGTGTGTTGGATTTGTGCATTTTATACTACTAATCATTTTTTGTCACGCTTGCACTTTGTCAGTATTACGGTATATCAGCCCTTGTGAGTGAACATTGCCCCTTCTCATTTGAGCAGAGAGATTTTCTTAGTCCGGTTAGTTTGAGCATACTGTATTTGTTGTGTGAGTGTAGTAAGGAGGTAAAGGAGATGTGAAGGGGAATGGGAAGGAGATGCTGCCAGTAAGACTCATCTCAAGTGATATATAGGGATCGGGGTAGATTTTCAACCGTGTACAACTGATCTTCCTCCAGTGAGCGGACTGGAGGGGTCTGCTTCTGGCACTCTACCATATGTGAGATTGACTTCTGTTATAAAAAAAACTTCTGCTTTGACATTACCAGCATGCAATTCACTACTCCACTCCTATGACACTCTCCTTCTGTTACTCTCCCCGTGCCCTACTCAACTTCTATGATTCTGGCAGTCTTCTTCTTCACCCCTATTATGCAACCAAGCTCCTACTCTATTCTTACCATTCTAACAGTCCCCCCTGTGCTATGTCTCCACCAGTACCGTACTTCATACTTACTACACTCATACTACTCTTTAATTCACCCTCTGCACAACTATAACTCACAACTATAACAACTATAACTGCCAGCCTTCTACTCTACTCATTTGACACTGCTGAGTTTTCAGCCCCCCTCTCCACTCCTTTGAGTTACCAGCTCTCTAATCCATTTCTGTGAGTTACCAGCCACCTACTCTACTCCTGTGAGTTACCAACTACCTACTCCTCCCCTGTGAGGTGCCAGCCACCTACACCACCCCGGTGAGGTACCACTCAGCTACTCCACCCCTGGGAAGAACCAGCCTCGACTCCACTCCTTTGAGTTACCAGCTCCCTAATCCATTCCTGTGAGTTACCAGCCACCTACTTCAGTCCTATGAGTTACCAGCCACCTACTCCACCTCTGTAAGGTACCAAACCCTTACTTCCCTCCAGTGAGGTACCAGCCCGCTTCTCAACCCCTGTGAGGAACTAGCTCTTTACTCCACCCCTATTAGATACCAGCCCTCTACTCCACCCTTTTGAGGTACCAGTCCTCTACTCCACCTCTTTGAGATACCAGCCCCCTTCTCAACCCCTGTGAGGAACCAGCTCTTTACTCCACCCCTGTGAGATACCAGCCCTCTACTCCACCCTTTTGAGGTACCAGCCCTCTACTCCACCCCTGTAAGTTATCAGCCCTCTACTCCACCCCTGTGAGATACCAGCTGCCCTCTCAACCCCTGTGAGGTAGGAGCCCTTTACTCCACTCCTGTGAGGTACCAGCCCTCTACTCTACCCCTGTGAGGTACCATCCCTCTATTCTACTCCTGTGAGGTACTAGCCCTCTCCTCCACCCCTGTGACGTACCAGCCCTCTGTTCCACCCCTATGAGGTACCAGCCCTCTACTCCACCCCTGTGAGGTACCAGTACACTACCCTATGAGGTACCAGTCCTCTACTCCACCCCTGTGAGGTACCAGTACTCTACCCTGTGAGGTACCAGCCCTCTACTCCACCCCTGTGAGGTACCAGCCTCCTACTCCACCTCTGTGAGGTACCAGCCCTCTACTCCACCCCTGTGAGGTACCAGCCCTCTACTCCACCCCTGTGAGGTACCAGCCTCCTACTCCACCCCTGTGAGGTACCAGCCCTCTCCTCCAACCCTGTGAGGTATCAGCCTTCTACTCCATCCCTGTGAGGTACCAGCACTGTACGTGAGATATCAACTATCTAATTACACCCCTGTGAGGCCCAGTCAAATATTGTACTATGTGATTTACCAGCCACCTACTCCATTTTTGTGCGTTACCAGCCCCTTACTTCACTCCTCTGACTCTATTATTTCCTACCCTACTCCACTTATTTGACCCAATTGAAAGTTTAGAGAGACATTCCCTTTAACAGACAGAGTGGATATTTGTCGCCATAAAGGAATTACTTAGAGTAGAGTCACTAGAGAGTATACCCAGACAGCAGATATTTTAAGGAAAAAGAAGATATTTTCTATTATTCCACCATTGTTGGTAACTGCATATCTTTAATGTTTTCTGTGCAGGGAAGAATCGGCCAGATGAATCTCTCCCAGACATCTCCCGGACTAACAGCTACACAGATGATATGGATGCCATGAGTGAGGAGAGCCCCTTGCCACGGGTCACTGACCTCTCACAGTAAGGACCTTTACATTGGCAGCAGGCTGGAATCTTATCAAGACCACTCCAACCAAAAAGTGATATTTCAGTTGCAGGTTTGAGGGGTAAAGCTGAGTCTCTGCTACCTTTTATATGTCTTGGAGACTCCAGTGGTGAGATATTTCCACCTCTTTTCTAGGTTTCCTGTTCATCTCAAGGTGCTCTTATTCCTCCTGTTCGACTTTCCATAATATAAAATAATAACCTCTAAATGGCTGTGTAATAACCTCTAAATGGCTGTGGTAAACTAGTCCTCGAGCGATATGAAAAAATGGTGTTTTAACATTCCAGGATGTATCAAACTGAAATATCAGTTTTTGATGGACTGACCTCTTAAAGTGAACCTGTGTCTTGATCAGAGAGGGCAAACATAAAGTTTACTTTCCTAGCATCCTACCCAGCAGCACAGACTCACCTTTTCTTCATTGCTGCTTCATTCAGATGCCAATGCAAATAGAAATATTCAGTACTTCAAGATATGGGGAGCATGTGATCATCCCCACCCTCCTATGGGATAGCCTTGGTTCTTTGTCAGTTAGGGGAGGTAGTCCACTCACACTCTATTTTCTCTTTACTCCCTACGTGAGCAAAGCACAGGTTCACTTTAGGGGCAGAATTTGTTGTTCTGTAGGAACTGCTTTAAAGCAGTGTGGCTGGCTTCCACACATACAAATGGAAAAGTTCAATAACTAAACAGAAATACTCAGTAAACAATAAGTTTGGTGATTTTTTTTAACTGCACAGTGCTGTTTTCCTGCCTCTGATTAAAATGTATACTGGCCAAACAGGTAGCCATACAATTGTAGCACTCACCCCACTGAATTGCCCCTAGTTCCTAGTTTAATGTGACAGCAGCCAGGCACACAGGAACGGTCACTCTTCAGGCTCAGTAAACAGTCTACGGATTGCTTTTCTTTAAAAAAAATCAAAATAACTGTAATAGGGTGTAGGGAGCCGCAGGGTACTCCAGAAACCCTGAGCAATAACAAAAGGACACCCTTCACTTTGTAGCTACTCCTAGGAACAGTCCCTTCAGTGGTAGCCCGAAAATGTACAATACTGAGACACCATATTCAATAACCCAGGCCAGGCAAGCTTTAGCCTTAGGCTTCATGCACACAGGACGTCTCTCAGAACCCACTGGTCTTGGGGTTTTTTTATAGCTCAAAAACGTTACTGCTAAAAACAGTTGATAACAGCTTATGTGTGCATGAACACATAGGATAATATGATGGAGAGTTTATTGACTGTAGAAAAAAACGTCTGCAGCTACAAACAGCTGCTGTACAACAGTCAAAAAACTTCCTGTGTGCATGAGGCCTTAATGTAGAGGGGGTTGCAGCAGCAGCAGTCACCAGAATCCTGCTCCTGGGTCTGTACTCACTGGGTCTCTGGATACTTGGATGCCACCTTCCAATATCTGATAGACTTCCCAGACTGGATCCTCTGCAAAATCCCTTGTATAGCTGCAGCAAATACCAGCAAGCAGGTTCCTCAGCTCAGGCAGAATTTCAGCTGGGATACCTGGAAGGGCAGCAGCCCTTCAGGCTGGGAACTTCTCCTCGTAAAGAAGACAGGGCTGCCTCATTTCCCTGACTATTTATGCACTCCCAGCCTCCTACCGCACACCCTTTCCCTGGGATTGGCTGAGACAACATAAATATATAAGTTGCAGATTTGCTTTTCCAGCCCACTACATTCTGGAATCCTTCAGAAGACAGGGAGAAACAATCAAACCTGCAAGTGGAACCCAGAACAGCCCAAACCAATCACAAACTGCTCCACTAATTACAGTGGAGCCAGACAGAACTAAATTTACCTAATTTCCCTAGCAACCTATGTGAGAAGGTGCTACACAATCATGAGACATAAAATAATTTCAATTAAAGAATCACTTGATGGGAAACCCTAGAACCCTGAAATGTGATTGCTTGTCTCTTCTGTTTCACATTAAGAAATAAAAGGTAGTTTGGACTCGTGGTGCTTCTTATCTTTCAAATATCCATGTGTCACTGCACTTTGTTTAGGATATTCCATAAAAAAAACACAAATTTGAATTGGGATATAGTGCCCTCATCCATACCTCATGGTCTGCATACATGTATGGCCAGCATGGCAGATGAGAGAAGACTGCTTGCATACAGGGAACGTTTACATAGTTACATAGTTACATAGTTAGTCAGGTTGAAAAAAGACACAAGTCCATCCAGTTCAACCAAAAAAAAAAAAAAAATGTATATACACATATATATACACATATATATATATACATATATATATATATACACACACACACACACATACAACCAAATAATCCCATATACAATCCTTCACCCAGTTGATCCAGAGGAAGGCAAAAAACCCCAGCAAAGCATGGATCCAATTTGAACATATACCCTAATAAACCAACATACACACACACACACACATATATATATATATACATATATATATATACACATATATATACACATATATGTAAAAAAAAAAAAAAAACCAACTTGACCTACCTGAACACAGAAAAAAGTTGGACTGATTGATACATTGATACATTGATACATTTGCAAGGGACATACGTTCGTCAGAAGAGAGTAGACGGTACGACCGGTATGTACATACGTCTGGTACTCCATACCTACTCCCGTGATATAGGGTTAAGTTTAAACACAAAAAAAATACCTTATAGGATTTGTTTCACGTCACTGTGTACCTATAAACTTTCTATTCTTCGTGGTGCTCAGGTTTGATGGA
>BLSH010316379.1:1158963-1176213 GCA_018402905.1 Glandirana rugosa | reverse complement strand
TAGCAGCCAAGTACACTCGTAAGGCCCTCACTATGTCCAAAGCATGCAACTCAAACTCCTTTGGGTGCGATGGACGAGGGCACAATGAAGGAAGAACAATATCTTCATTAATGTGAAAGGAAGAAACCACCTTCGGAAGGAAGGAAGGAGAAGGTCGCAAGACCGCCTTATCCTTATGTATGACTAAGTAGGGAGACTTGCACGATAGTGCTGACAATTCAGACACCCCTCTGGCGGAAGTGATGGCAACTAAAAAGGCCACCTTCTGCGACAGCAATGACAAAGAAATCTCCCTGATATTCTCATAAGGCGGTTTCTGAAGAACAAAAAGCACCAAATTCATATCCCACGGAGCCATCGGAACTTTTACCCGAGGCGCCACGTGTCGCACACCTTGTACAAAGGTACGAATCAACGAGTGCGAAGCTAAAGGTCTCTGAAAGAGAATAGCCAGAGCCAATATCTGGCCCTTGAGAGTACTCAAAGCCATTTTTTTGTTCAGGCCCTGTTGTAAAAAAGTCAGGACCCTGGACACGACATAAGAGCGAGGGTTATGGCCCTCCGCCTCGCACCAAGCAATATAAGCCTTCCAGGTGTGGTGATAAATCTTGCAAGCAGTACACTTGCGAGCTTTTAACAAAGTAGGGATCACAGAGTCAGCGACTCCCCTGTCTCTCAGCACCTGGGACTCAATAGCCAAGCCGTCAAAGCCAGCGAGGGTAAAGCAGGGTGCAAGATGGGTCCCTGAGACAGAAGATCGTCTCGCAGCGGGAGCCGCCAAGGGGCATCTGCCACCATTCGCACCACGTCGGCGTACCAAGTGCGCCGAGGCCAATCTGGAGCCACCAGAATTATTGGTATCCGCTCCGCCACTATCCTATGTATCAATCGCGGAAGCAGTCTTATCGGAGGTAAAGTGTACAGAAGACGATAACGGCCCCAGGGGGCCACCAGAGCATCCATGGCCACTGTCAACGGATCCTTTGTTCTGGACACAAAGGTCTCCACCTTGTGATTGAACCGAGATGCCATGAGATCCACGTCCGGTGTCCCCCATCTGCGGCAAATTTGATTGAACACCTCCGGGTGGAGAGACCATTCTCCCTGGTCCAGCGTCTGGCGACTGAGATAGTCTGCCTGCCAGTTCTCCACACCTGGAATGTAAATGGCTGAGATCGCTGTAGCGTGAAGTTCCACCCAACGTAGTATCAGAGCTGCCTCCGCCGCAGCTGCTGGACTCTTTGTGCCGCCCTGATGGTTCACATACGCCACTGCTGTGGCATTGTCCGATTGAATTCGAACCGGACGACCCTGCAATCTCACTGTCCAGTGAGAAAGGCACAATCTGATTGCTCTCAGCTCCAGAATGTTGATGGGGAGGCGAGCTTCCTGTGCCGACCAACGGCCCTGGGCAGACAGCAGCCCCAGGATCCCTCCCCAGCCCGAAAGACTGGCATCCGTGGTGATGATCACCCACTGGAGGGGCAGGAACGACTTCCCCTGAATCAGGGTCGAGTCCCGGCGTTCCTGCGGGAGCCCTAAATTTGATGGGAAGAACCTGTCTGGGGGTAGAGTGTCGAACGCTATCCTGTACCCAGTGGACACCACTTCCCGGACCCAGCGGTCGGAAATGTGAGCCAGCCACCGGCCTGTGAACCCCAGAAGACGTCCCCCCACCCGAAACCCGTGTGGGGGCAACCCATAAGGCTGAGGAGGACTTGTCCCCCGCCTTTTCGGTTTTGCGCTGCCACTGCCGTCTTCCAGCCCCTGCAGCAAACTTACCGGAGCGGGTCCCTTTACCTGCTGCGCCCGGGGTGCGAAAAAACTTCTTCTGACCCGATGGAGGGGGCCCCTGTCTACGGCAAAACTCACGCCTACGGGGCTCTGGAAGGAAGGTACTCTTACCTCCTGTGAAGTCCTTAATAATCTCATCCAAGCGTGGACCAAATAGACGTCCACCCTGAAAAGGGAGGTAACCAAGACCTTTTTTGGAAGCGTGATCACCGGACCAAGAACGCAACCAAAGTATCCGTCTGAGTATGACAGCAAATATCGTTATTCTAGATAACATCGGCAGTAAATCAATGGCCGCATCACAAAGGTACTTGAAACCTTGGAGCAAAAACTCAGCCTTCTGTGGCGCATCCATCAGGCGACCGCCTTCCAGGTCCTTCAGGAGCTCTTCCATACACTCGGACAGATGTTGCGCCGCCATGGCGGACACCAAGAGCGGTCGCACAGCGGAACCTGCCACCAGGAACAGCGACTTTAAAAGCGCCTCTGTTTTTCTATCATCCAGAGGGATGGTCGTCGCCTTACTAAGGCGTGCTATCGGTGGGTCCACCACAGGCAATTCCCATTTTTTCAAAAAGCTTTCCTCAAAGGGATAGCGAGCAGCGAACCGTTTTGACAGCGAAGAAGAGTGCTGTGGACGCTGCCATTCACGATAAAGAAAATGATCAAAAAAGTCATTGTAGGGATAAGCCTTGGGGGCCCTAGGGGGCCTAGAGGACCCACACACATACGCAGCAGACTGCGATTAACCATCCTGACCCAGTCACAGCTTAGTGCGAATGCCAGCGATAATGGTAGCAACCAACGCTTTCTCGCGCGCAGCCGCCGCCCCCTGATCCCCTTCGCCGTCCAATGGGCCCAGTTCCCCATCGGATAGGTCCACTGGGGTCTCTGAGACCCCTGAGGCCACTTCCGGCTCAGAATCCTCCCCTGATGAATAAAGAGGAGGAGGGGGACGCTTCTTGGGGGCCTGTTGGGCGACCTCCGCCCGGGGGAGAAATTCGCTAAAGACCGCCCGCAGCTGGTCCAAAAAAGCCCCTTGTGCAGATTGCGCCACCGCTGATGCTTCCTCAGCAGGGTCAGCAGTGTAATCTGCCATCGTCTTCCCCAGAAAAACACTCTTAGTGACACACAGGGGACTAAGGAGAATAAGGCACCCCCACACTGCTGCACACCACCGCCCACAGTGCACCAGGAAAACCAGGAGGACTGCACCCACTGCCACCAGCACCCACAGGGAGCCCAGCTATACTTGCTGTTCTGCTGCCTGTAACTTCTGGATGTATCGTCAGAAGAGCCGCGCCGCCAGATCACCATTCCACGGAGAAGGAAAAAACGCTGCAGACACGTGTATTACAGAGGTATGCAGTCAAAATGGCCGCCGTTAAACACTAGAGGCCAAAAGACACCTTCAGGGAATGTGCAGTACCACAAACGGCCGCTCTGAGCGCTAGAGGGAAAGCCCCATAAGCCCAAAATGTGCGCGGCTACGGCAAAATGGTGGCGGTCCGACGCAAAATGGCGGCTGATCGCCGCATGGCGGCGAAAAAACAAAACAAATGGCCTAGACGATCGGTGCGGTGCGGGGGGGGGGTGCGGGGGTGAACGGGAGCTCCACATGTCCCACCAGCGGCTACCCAGCAAGAAAAATTGTATTTATTTTTTTTTTTTTTTGTGCGGCCGTCGGTCCCCCTTTTTGCCCCTAAAAAGGGGGGAAAGGCAGGAACTCTCACTCACCACTCCGACGAGTGCCGTGGGTAGCCACCCAGTCGCAGACCTTCCGCCCCCTATTGGGCGGTATGCTGCAGGCCAGAAAATCGCCCTTGCCAAATCGCATCCGGGGCTGGGCGCAAGGGGGGGTCACCCCAGGCCGCCCGCACGGAACGGGCACGATGCGGCGGGTCCCCATACGTCGGGACTGGCTCGCATAGGTTGGCCAGGTCGGGGAAAGTACAGGGCCCAAGGACCCTCTATGCCCGGACCGGCTTCTTGATAGCAGATCAATGTCTTGATAGAAGTCAAATAAAAGAAAACTTAAAATAAAAAAATTGTCACAAACAGGACCACAAATTCCCCTAAAGGGAAGCCAGGTCAACTCCTTGCAAACTAGGCATAAGAACTGAAGAGCTATGCTATGAGGGGGTTTATGTAGGAAGAGAGGACAGCCCCCATGGGAGGGGCCAGCTGTTTCTTTTCCCTGCCCAGTTAACTCCTAGTGGGACGAGCATAAACCCCACACGTAATGAAGAGCTGCGTCTGTCAGTGAACGATAGGAGAAAAGGGGGGGGGGGGTGGCTATTCTTAAAAGCTGTAATTCCTAAACCCTTCCTCCTGACAGTGGGCACTTTCAGCCCATGTCCATTATATAACTATAGCTTGAATATGTTTTGGTAAATACCTGAAAAAAAACTAAAATTGTGCCTGTGTCCAAATATATTTATGGACCTAACTGTATATTCTGTGCAATTAAAAACACTGATAAAACATGCTTGGAATGAACATGGGTATATCCTCAGACAAAAATGTTAAAAAGAAAGGTTCAGAAATGTTTGAAAAATAATTTAAACGTGGTTTGTGTTTCTGTTATAGGTGTCCAAAATGGACCATAAGTTAGATGAGATCCTGCATGTCTTCCGTACTAAATTGGTGCCAGAAGAGGACGAACAGCCCCCCTCTCAGCCAGCGTCCCCTGCCCCCCACAGGCTACTCCACCCATCTCACAGCTCACCCATGCCAGGCCGCCGATACTGATAATCAAGGCATGCCACTCCGCAGATCCTCCAAAAGCCAAGCGCCGTCTGAAGGAACTACACCACAGCTATGTGAGCAACTGTCTTCATGGGAAACGCTGGAGATGTCACAAAGAGGCAAGGCTTCCAAGAGGGTGACTTCCTGACACCCTGCTCTCACCCACCACAAAGACAACCTTCTATTCTTCTATCACAAGGCCTGGTACATATATATGTTCACTGGTGCAGATTTGGCACCATTGGCTGCCTACGGTGCGCTCCTCAGAACACTGCTCAGCTGGCATGTCAGGTCCGCTCCATGCCAGCAACTTTATGGGCCACTGAGTCACAGTGCAAGTGTAAAGAAATATGTCTGCAAAATATGGCTGCTTCTCATATGATAAATCCTTTAGTAATGAGATTAAATGCGCAATTTGTACTAGAGGAGAAATAAGTGCAGTGCCGCAAAAACACAGTTGCCTTATGTGCACCTCAGGAGATGTTGCCCCGTTGTACGTTTTGTTGTGTGCTGGTTGCCCCACCAGGACACAGGTTCGTAATGCCTGACTTTCCATGCATGTGAAATATAAAAAAATGACAGTTTTGTGTGTGATCCCCTGAACCCTTGTTAATAATAAAAATTTAAGAAATATCAGTGCTGTGGTCTCTGTCCTTATGCAAATGAGAATGAAAGTTTATCACAAAATCCCAATTCCAGCCAAATGTGAGGGAAGGGTAGAACCTGTGTCTAGCATCTATTGCCACCTATGTCTCTATTGTTGAGATTTCCCTTTACTTCCTGTCCTGGTGATCAAACAGGAAATGAGAAGAAATCTTTCTCAATGAGGACACAGATTTAGGAGGGCACACTGCAGGTTCGGGGATGCTGCCTGGGACACAGCCATCCCAGGACAGCTTAGTAAAAAGCGTGACTGTCCCAGCAAATACGGGACAGTTGGCAAATAGGATGTAATGCAAGATTATCAAGGGGCCCCTGGGCAGTGCCCAGGGGTGCCCTTGCAGTAAGACAACTCTGCTGTGGGATCCCCATGGTAGCTGGAAATGACTGTAGTAGGCACTGTTATTCCAGTGATCTCCAGTAGTTTCAAGGTCCCGTGCTGAGGGGCTGCTCTGCTGCATACTGAACACGGGATGTCTCTCGCTCGGCATGAGCGCCATCCTGGAAACGCTTCACATTTTCTCAATTAATCCGAAGCGTTCTTTGATTGTACGAGGTAGACAGGTTACATCACAATCTCCACCACGTCCAATCACAAAACACTTTCATTCACTAAGGTAATACATAGTGTTTTCAGAATGGCGCCCAAGCCGGCACAGGCCCTGGAAGCTAGCAGCAGTCACTATTGTAGCAGTGCCTACTATAGTGATTGCCAGCTTCCACAGGTATGGCACATAAATACTTATGCTGATCAAAGCTGGACCATTGTTCAGAGATCATTTACACTGTACTATGCATGTTCATGCATGTGTTTACACAATAAGACCATTTGCACACGAGCCTAATAATTTACTGATATTTATACTCAGGATCTTGTTGACAGAAAGATCCTGAGTAAAATGATGCATAAAGACCTTGCATAAACAGCTTTAAAGATGTGTAAGTCTATAGACAAATTAAATTTTTCTTCATTGCCAGTGTTGCAATATACTCATTTATCCGCTTGTGGACCACTCTGCGATGGGTCACATACCTAGTATGTGATCCATACACCAGGGTAGTGGGTGCAATAGCGCCCTCCCTTCTGCCCCGGCTGTGCTGCGATTCGCTGCAGCACAAGCCAATCAGCGTGTGCTGGCTGCTAATTGGTTGCCGCCACCCACCGATCGGCTGCGGTAGTTACCAAAGAAAGTCTGTGCTTGTAAGCAAACCCAGGGCTCTCTACTGACAGCAGCAATCTACCATTTTTTTCTCCCTGTAAAACCTGTCAAAAGTGTCAGTATCAGAATATCTGCTACAATATCGCAGTCCCGCTATAAGTCACTGATCGCCGCCATTACTAGTGTAAAAAAAAATTCCACTATACAACGAGGGAAAAAAATATTTGATCCCCTGCTGATTTTATACGTTTGCCCACTGACAAAGAAATGATCAGTCTATAATTTTAATGTTAGGTTTATTTTAACAGTGAGAGACAGAATAACAACAAAAATATCCAGAAAAACGCATTTCAAAAAAGTTATAAATTGATTTGCATTTTAATGAGTGAAATAGGTATGGGACCCCCTATCAATCAACAAGATTTCTGGCTCCCAGATGTCTTCTATACAGGTAACAAGCTTAGGAGCACTCTCTTAAAGGGAGTGCTCCTAATCTCAGCTTGTTACCTGTATAAAAGACACCTGTCCACAGAAGCAATCAATCAATCAGATTCCACTCTCTCCACCATGCCCAAGACCAACGAGCTGTCCAAGAATTTCAGGGACAAGATTGTAGACCTACACAAGCCTGGAATGGGCTACAAGACCATCACCAAGCAGCTTGGTGAGAGGGTGACAACAGTTGCTGGGATTATTCTCAAATGGAAGAAACACAAGATAACTGTCAATCTCCCTTTGTCTGGGGCTCCATGCAAGGTCTCACCTGGTGGAGTTTCAATAATCATGAGAACGGTGAGGAATCAGCCCAGGACTACACGGGAGAATATTGTCAATGATCTCAAGGCAGCTGGGACCATAGTCACCAAGAAAACTATTGGTAACACACTATGCAATGAAGGACTGAAATCCTGCAGCACCTGCAAGGTCCCCCTGCTCAAGAAAGCACATGTACAGGCTCGTCTGAAGTTTGCTAATGAACATGTGAATGATTTAGAAGAGAACTGGGTGAAAGTAGTGGTCAGATGAGACTAAAATTGAGCTCTTTGGCATCAACTCAACTCGCCGTGTTTAGAGGAGGAGGAATGCTGCCTATGACCCCAAGAACACCATCCCCACCATCAAACATAGAGGGGAAAACATTATGCTTTGGGGTGTTTTTCTGCTAAAGGGACAGGACAACTTCACCGCCTCAAAGGGACGATGGGCAGGGCCACGTCAAATCTTGGATGAGAACCTTCTTCCCTCAGCCAGGGCATTGAAAATGGGTCGTGGATGGGAATTCCATCATGCCAATGACCCAAAACGCACGGCCACTGCAACAAAGGAGTGGCTCAAGAAGAAGCACATTCCTTCCTGGAGTGGCCTAGTGTCACGTACCTGGTGGTTGAGTCTGGCTTATGCAGGGGCAACCTCTCTTGTGGCCCTGGTTCGCGAGCCCCTGGTAGTGCAGTCAGGGAGCTCAGGAGCGCACGGGGGCACGAAGGCTGGACAAGTCTCTGTTGGTTGGTATGAGTCCAGTGAAGCTCGTGCAGGCTGAAGGATAGTGGTGCGGTCCGGGTCGGCAAGTGGCTAGCAGCGAAGTACAGAGGGATCAGGCAAACGGGTAGTCGGGTACAGGCTGGGTCGGTAACGTGCAGGCAGCTGAAGTACAAAGGGCACAGGCAGAAGAGTGGTCGTAAACAGTCCAAGGTCAAGGCAGGCAGATATCAGCAAAGTCCAAAGGGAAGCCGGGTCACAGGAACAGGAAGTCTTCTCAGAAGAAATGCTGGGGGGATCACAGGTCACAGGAATGCTGTAGAACGGACAGCATCTGCTGTAGGGTGCTGTCCGGTTAAATAGGCTGTTTTGGCGCCACTGGCGCGCACAGGCACGAGCACGGGCGTGTGCACAGACCCCGGAAACGGCCATTTCTCTAACATTGCCCCCCCCCCAAGGGGCAGCCTCCGGAATCCCAAACAGGCTCTCTTGGCCAGGTTGTTTCTCAAAGAAGTCCAGATAAGTTCGGGAGCATGAAAGTTGCTTTCCGGTTCCCACGAGTTTTCTTCGGGGCCGTAACCCTTCCACTTTATAAGGAACTGGGTGACCCCTGCTCTTCTCCTACAATCGAGGATGTCCTCCACCTCAAACTCTTCCTCTCCGTCCACCAGCACTGGTTCAGGTAGAGCAGTCTTCCGCCCTGGAAACAGATCCTTAGCAACTGGTTTGAGGAGGTGTACGTGGAATACAGGGTGGATCCGAAGTGATGGAGGAAGGTCGAGCTCGTAGGCCACTTTATTAATTTTCCTTTTTACTAGGAGGGGTCCTATGTACTTTGGCCCTAGTTTCTTGGAAGGGCAAGACAATCTTAAGTTGGTGGTTGCCAACCAGACCCGGTCCCCAGGCTGTAGGTCAAGTTCTCCTCGTCTCTTCCGGTCAAACACTCTCTTGTTGCGCTCCTGGGTCTGAGCCAGAGTCTCCTGCAACAGTTTATTGTTGTTCTCCAGGAACTGGTTGATCTCTTTTGTGGCAGGAATTGGACTCTCAGGTAGCAGGTAGGGTAGAAATGTAGGGTGGTAGCCGAGATTCGCCCAGAACGGAGATTGCTTAGTAGCGGAGTGGACAGAGTTGTTATAGGCAAACTCAGCTAACGGCAACAAGGAGACACAGTCATCCTGGGAGTAGGATCAGTAGCATTGGAGGTTTTGCTCCAGGGTCTGATTGGTCCTTTCTGTCTGGCCATTAGACTGCGGATGATAAGCAGATCAGAAGGCTAATTCAATCCCCAAGATGGAACACAGGGACCTCCAGACCGGGATGTGAACTGTACCCCTCTATCAGACACGATGTTCCTTTGGATGCCATGTAGATAGACCACTTTCTTAATGAACATTTTGGCCGTTTCAGCAGCCGAGGGGGTGCCCTTCATTGGAACGAAGTGTGCCATCTTTGTGAGGCGGTCAACCACTACAAAGATGGTGGTAAAGCCTGCAGACAGGGGCAGTTCCACAATGAAATTCATGGAGACGTGGGGCCAGGGACGGTCAGGGATGGGTAGTGGGTTTAACAGACCCCAGGCTTTGGTTCTCTCCGTTTTGTTTTGAGCACAAGTTGGACTGTCGTCCACATAGTTTTTACAGTCCTCACTCATGTGGGGCCATCAAAAGGTGTGGGACAGTAGCTCTGCCGTCTTGCCTTTACCGAAATGCCCAGCCAGGTGATGGTCGTGACAAAGTTCTAAGGCAGTCAAACGGAGCTCCTTAGGCACAAAATTCCGGGTACCCTACCACCATAACCCATCTCTTATGGAAAGTCCAGAGTCAGCAGGGGCTGTGTAGCTAAAGTTTGCCTGATCTGGGTTAGAAAGTCCCCCTGGACCAACAAGAAGCTGTGAGGAGGCAGAATAGTGTCAGGGGGAGATACTTCCTCGGTTTCATCCTGGAGAGTGCATCTGGCTTAACATTCTTGGATCCCGGTCGGTAGGTGATATGCAACTGAAACCAAGAAAAGAACAAGGCCCAACGGGCCTGACGTGACTTGAGACGCTTGGCAGTCCGCAGATATTCTAAGTTTTTGTGGTCCGTGAAGACCAAAACTGGGTGGACTGCTGCTTCCGGGAGATAATGGCTAGAAGTTCTCTGTCCTCTACATCATAATTTCTCTACGGGGGAGAGAGCTTCCGTGAAAAAAAAGGCAATGGGGTGTAGAGAAGCTCTGAGTTCCCATCTTTGAGACAAGACTGCCCCGACTGCGGTTTCCGAGGCATCCACTTCCAGGATGTGGGGCAATGTGGAGTCGGGGTGCTTCAGAACAGGTGCTGATGTGAACAGCCCTTTTAGGGTTTGGAAGGCTGTTTGTGCTTCGGTGGTCCAGGCAAACCGAGAGTTTTGTTTGGTTAACTGGGTTATCGGGGAGATGACAGCAGAGTATCCACTTTTTAATTTTGTGTAAAAATTAGCGAACCTGACAAAGCGCTGCACCGCTTTCTTGTCTGCCGGGGTTGGCCACTCAAGGATGGCTGAAACCTTCTGGGGATCCATTGTAGTGCCTGCAGTGGAGATGTGGAACCCCAGGAAGGAAATGTTGGTGCGTACAAAGGAGCACTTTTCGGCCTTTGCATACAAGTCATGTTGCCGTAGGCGGCTAAGTACGCACTTGATGTGCTTGCAATGTTCTTCCAAGGATGGGTAGAAGATGAGGATGTCATCCAAGTAGACTACTAGGAATAAGTCAAGGTAGCCCCTGAAAATATCATTGACTAGGTGCTGGAATGTAGCCGGGGTGTTACAGAGCCCGAAAGGCATGACTAGATTCTTGAAGTGGCCAAAGCGAGTCCGAAAGGTTGTTTTCCATTCATCCCCCTCCCGAATCCGGATCAAGTTATAGGCCCCACGAAGGTCCAATTTGGTGAATACTGCTGCAGGACCTAGACATTGGAACAACTCGGGGACCAGGGGCAAAGGATACCTTTTCTTGACCGTGATCTTGTTAAGATCCCTGTAATCAATACATAGCTGCAGAGTATGGTCCTTTTTCTGCACAAAGAAGATCCAAGCTCCTGCCAGGGATGTAGAGGGCCGGATAAAGCCCTTTTGCAGGTTTTCCTCTAGGTAGGCCTTGAGGGCCCCTAGCTCCACTTCAGACAGAGGAAATATTCTGCCGAAAGGGACCTCGGTTCCAGGTAGCAGATCTATTGGGCAATCGTATGGCCTGTGTGGAGGTAAAGTGTCAGCTCCTTTCTAACTAAAAACATCCAGGAAGTCATGATATGCTTCAGGAACGGCAAGATGGGTTTCCTGGTCTGGATCAGGATTAAGACTGAGTAGCGCTGGTGATGTCCTTTGGGGCGATGGGAGGCAGTGGCTCAGACAGTACGGGGACAGGAACTGAACCTCTCCCGTGTTCCAGTTGATGTGGGGATTGTGAATGCGGAGCCATGGGAGGCCAAGGATCACTGGAAACAGTGGAGAGGCAATAGCGTCCAGCAGTAGAAGTTCCATATGGCCGTGGGACATCCGGGCCGGCAGGGGAAGGGACTCACGGGTCACTGTGCCAGACTTAATAATCGACCCATCTGCCAATCGGATGACCATTGGATGTTCCTTGGGCCGGAGCGGGATCTGATGCTGGGTGGCGAAGGAGAGGTCAAATAAAACAACTACAGGCCCCCGAATCGAGGATGGCTGGTACTTGGATACTCCCGTTGGGAAGCTGCAAAGAGATGGAGAGAATAAAATGAGATTGGAGGCTCGGTAATGATAGTACTTCTTCTGAAGCTGGCGGTGCACACTTACTGGCCTTGGCAGCTGAAGTACAAAGGTACCCTGTACCAGGCAGAAGAGTGGTTGTAAACAGTCCGAGGTCAAGGCAGGAAAATAGCAGAAAAGTCCAAAGGGAAGCCAGGGTCACAGGAACAGAAAGTCTTCTCAGAACAAACGCTGGGGGATCACAGGTCACAGAAACGCTGTTGAACGGACAGTATCTGCTGCAGGGTGCTGTCAGGTTAAATAGGCTGTTTTGGCGCCATTGGCATGCACAGGCGGGCGCACGCAAACGCGGGCAGTAACGCGCCATCGCGCATAGACCCCGGAAACTGCCATTGCTCTAACACCTAGCCAGTCTCCAGACCTTAATCCCATAGAAAATATGTGGAGGAAGATGAAGGTTCAACTTACCAAACGTCAGCCTGGAAACCTTAATGACTTGGAGAGTTTATGCAAAGAGGAGTGGGACAAAATCCCTCCTAAGATGTGTGCAAATCTGGTGGCCAACTACAAGAAACACCTCTGATGAAAATCCCGGAGTGGAGTGAAATGCATTAGGTACGGAGACTTCCGGTAACGCCATTACCTGGATTTTGGAACGCAAACCGCGGATTGCATGCTTGTCATGAAAAACTAACATGTGAGTGGATATTATTTTATAATAAAACCTTTTTAAACAATATCACACCATGTATGCTCTATTTCTTATTCTATGAGTATGGCTAACTATTGGGGAGATGTGGAAGAGGATAAAGACACATCTATGAAAGATATATTTCACCAGTACAGGCGACCTTTACATGGATAGATTTCTGCACGGATTGCACTTTTTAACTACTTCCACACTGCCTACCGTATATTCATGGCGGCAGTGTGGACGTGTCCCGCGAATCGCCGTAAAAAAGTGGCGATCTGCGGGTGGCCGCTAGTACTCCTGAGGAGTGTTCCCGCGGCTCGGGCAGCCGATGTCCGCCAGCGAGCCACGATGAGCGGCCACAGCCAAAGAACGGGGAACCGCTGATGTAAACACGGTGGTTCCCCGCTCTGTTAGTGGGGGCATAGGAGATCTACTGATCACTGTCACTGGGATCAGTTAGATTTCTTATGCCCATGGTAGCCCGCCCCCCCCCCCCAAAGTTAGAACACACCCAGGGAACACAGTTAACCCCTTCACTACACCCTGCAGGTTAACCCCTTAAATGCCCCTTCAATGCCAATGACATTTATACAGTAATCAGTTGACATTTAAATTTCTGATCGCTGTATAAATATCATTGGTCCAAAAAAAGTGTCAAAATGGTCCGACATGTCCGCCCCAATATTGCAGTACCGCTAAAAATTGCAGATCGCCGCCATTACTAGTAAAAAATAAAAACCCCAGAAATGAATTCTCATCATGCACTTTTGCGCAAACCAATCAATAAACGCTGATTGTGATTTTTTTACCAAAAATATCAGGAAAAATATAAATTGGTCAAAACGATGAATAAAAATGTTTTTTTAGATTTTTTTTTTTGATTTGTATTTTAGCAAAAAGTAAGAAATTTGGGTTTTTTTGCAAAATTGTTGCTCTTCTTTTGTTTATAGCGGTGATCAGAAATGACGCAGTGGCGATCAAATGCCACCAAAAGAAAGCTCTATTTGTGGGAAAAAAAGGACGTAAATTTCGTTGGGGTACAAAGCTGCAGGACCGCGCAATTGTCAGTTAAAGCGACACAGCGCCGAATTGCAAAAAGTGCTCTGGTCCTAACCTGGGAAATCTTTCCGGGGCTGAAGTGGTTAAAGAACTTTCTTTGCACAGATGGCACTTTAAAGGAATCATTGCTGTATTGAAGAATCACAGCACTATATACAGTAAACTCTTATTGTTATGCTTTGTCATTTGTTATAGAAGATATAATTGACTATATGATAGATGTTATAGAATATAGACTATTATTTTCTGATTCTATTTATTTTACTGAGCATAGACAGCGCAGGAACTTTCCATACTAATTCTCAAAGGAGTACACACCTTTTTTTCTTGCAGCAGTCAATATTTAACTTAATTTAAATTATTTGAGCACACCACAGCGCGGGGACACTCGTAGTAACTACAGGAAACGTCTGACATTGCCAACAAGCATTTTGCCACCAAGTGCTATATCATGCTTTGCCAAGGGGGGTCAAATACTTATTTCACTCATTGAAATGCAAATCAATTTATAACTTTTTTGAAATGCGTTTTTCTGAATATTTTTGTTGTTATTCTGCCTCTCACTGTTAAAATAAGCCTACTATTAAAATTATAGACTGATCATTTCTTTGTCAGTGGGCAAACGTACAAAATCAGCAGGGGATCAAATACTTTTTTCCCTTGCTGCATATCCCATAGTTTGTAGACGCTATAACTTTTGCGCAAATCAATCAATATACCTTCATTGGGATTTGTTTTACCAAAAATATGTAGCAGGATACATATTGGTCTAAATTTATGAAGAAATTAGATTTTTTACATTCTTTTGTTGGATACGTTTTATAGCAAAAAGTAAAAAATATTGTTTTATTTTCAAGATTGTCAGTCTTTTTCGTTTATAGCGCAAAAAAAAAAAAAAAAAAGTGATGTTTAAATACCACCAAAAGAAACCTCTATTTATGGGAAAAAAATGAAATCAATTTTTGTTTGGGTACAGCATTGCATGACTGCACAATTACCAGTTAAAGTAACGCAGTGCTGAATCAAAAAAAATGGCCTGGTTATTAAGGGGGTAAAATCTTCCGAAGCTGAAGAGGTAATAATCGCGTAAACATGCTTATATATGCGTATGCGTGTAAATTACTGCACTCAAATGTAACGTTTTCTATTTTTGTTTTAGAGCTCTGTACTCATCGCTGTATTACTGATCTTTACCCTGCTGTGTGCATTGTTCCATAGTCCTGCCTTTTTCAACCAGGGTGCCCAGGCACCCTGGGGTGCCTTCAGGTTTCGTCAGGCGTGCCTTAGCAAAATGCCTGAAAATTTCCCAATAATTGTATTCATGCCAGCGGGTGTATCAAGCCTCTCTCTTTAGTTACACAAAGCCACAGGTTTTCATTATACACCATTACAACCAATGACCTCATCGGTTGATAAGGAGGATGTCGGGCACCTGCCCAGCATCCTTGTTTGCCTTTACCCTGCCCAGTATCCTTGTTTGCCTCTACCCTGCCCCTCTCCATCAGCATCAGGGTTCCATTAATGAGCGAGGGTGAAAAACATTGAAATACTAGGCAGTTTTTGCTTTGGAAGAATAAAACACCTGTAACATTGGGTGTCCTATACGTCAGGATGTTGCTGCATTATGTAAAACTATTCGTTTAGTTTTTACATTTTAGAATAGGATGCCTCGAGATTGTGTATAAGTTTAACTACTTGCCTACTGGGCACTTTTACCCCCTGCTTGCCCAGGCCAATTTTCAGCTTTCAGCGCTCTCACACTTTGAATGACAATTGCGCGGTCATGCAACACTGTACCCATATGACATTTTTATCATTTTTTTTCACACAAATAGAGCTTTTTTTTTTGGTGATATTAAATCACTTTTTTTTGTTTTTTTTTTACTAAAAAAAAGGGGAAAAGTCTGAAAAAAAAAGTTTTTCTTAGTTTCTGTCAGTAAATTTTGTAAATAAGTAATTTTTCTCCTTCACTGATGTGCGCTGATGAGGCTGCACTGATGGGCACTGATAGGCTGCACTGATGGTCACTGATGAGGTGACACTTATGGGCACTGATGAGGCACTGTTTAGGTGGCACTGATGAGGAGGCACTAATATGCCACACCGATGGGCACTGATAGGCTGCACTGATGGTCACTGATGAGGTGGCACTTATGGGCACTGATGAGGCACTGTTTAGGTGGCACTGATGAGGAGGCACTAATATGCCACACTGATGGGCACTGATAGGTGGCACTGATATGCGGCACTGATGAGCACTGATAGGTGGAACTGATGGGCACTAATAGGTGGAACTGGTGGGCACTGATGGGCATTGATGGGCAGCACTGATGAGCAGGCACTCAAAGGCAGCACTGATTGGTGTCACTGATGGGCACTGATTGGTGTCACTGACGGGCACTGCTGGGGCTTTACTGTAATCAGGGCACTGATGATCAGTGCTCTGATTACCTGTCCTTGTCCCCCCTGCGAGGAGATGCAAGTATGAGGCGAGGAGAGCCGATAAACAGCACTTCTACATTTACATGTGACCGGCTGTTATTGGACACAGCCAATCACATGGTTATAGAGCCACGTCATTGGCTCTTTACTGAGATCGGGGTCGCTCCATGTTCCTAGGGTGCACGAGAGCGTCCCTTCTGGGGCGCTGTCATATGATGTCGTCCCAAAGTAAGAGCCACACCGCTCCTCACAGGCGGCAAGTGGTTAAAGGGTGCCATGACTGAAAAAAGGGTTGACAAATGCTGCCAGACAACAATGCGTCTCATTTCAAATCAGTAAAAATGTGGCGGTTTTTACTCCCGTGTGCAAGAGGCCTTAAATACACGTGGATGCACATTGCAATCAGTAGGGTACATACAGTGTAAATAAGCCCTTATTAGGTCCCTTTCACATTGGTGCATATTTGCCATGCTTCTCCAGGGTGACATAATCACATGAAAATAATTCCTCTTTGAAAAGTCCCACATGCTGCATTTTTGGTGCGGTTTTTAAAAAGAACGCCAAAAAGGCACCTTCCATGAAAGGTCAACGGGAAGGCATCAAATGCGCATCAGTGTGAAAGGGCTTTAAACTGCATAAAAGTGCATCAAAAACACACAAGTGTGATAGGACCCTGACCGTTTGTTGTGCCCCCTGGTGAAAAAATGTTGCCCACTGTCTGTCTTAGTGACCAAATAGGAAGTGAAGGAAAATCTCTCTTTAGCTAAAGCAATAGAAAGCAAGGTTCTAACCCTTCCTCACTTTTTCCAAAGCTCAAAAAAACTATTTGCTGGAGTTGGAGTCACTATTTTTTTTTTTTTTTTGCTTGTCATATACAGTAAATGGTTATTTTTATTAGTGTGTATTTATAATAAAAAAACTTTGTTTCTTTGTATCCTTTGTTATAAAATATGTAGATAGGGTGAAAAAGATTTGTTCCTTACAAAACCGTTGGTTTCTAATTTACTATCATGAGTGCAAAGATATTTTTAGGGATTGTCTTATGAAGAATTTAAGAAGCCATTTTCCCGAAGAAAGCGCATGGACATTTCTGTGCAAACAGGGCAAAAATACGACTGCAAACACTGTATATCTTGTGCTGTTTGAATGTAAACCCTTGATCTAAAATGAAATATACATATTCTTGTGATGACTCTATATCTTTATAGAAATACTTTCAAAAGAAACCTATATTGTAACATCACTACGAAGACGGTTCCTATGTGGGTCGTTTTATAACATTCTTTAAGGATCGAGGTAGATCACCGGTTTACGCCATATAAAGTAAAATCTAGTTCCCAAATGTAAGTTTGTCGTGTTCTATATGTCACAAACGTCAGCATAAAAACGGGACAAACGTGTCTTTACAGGTACGCGAAAGAAGCCCTTTTACCGAAGAATTTAAGAAGTATTCTGTTAGGGATTTTTATAGAAACGTGAGTACTATCATTTAATCTTTGGTTGCCAAAAC
>BLSH010316379.1:1124721-1137674 GCA_018402905.1 Glandirana rugosa | reverse complement strand
CCCCCCCCCACAGGGCTGCTGTCTTCCCCCCTCCTCTCTCCTGCCAGCTGCTGTAGAAGATGTGTCATGATGGAGAGATGGGAATGGGTCAGTAAATTTGTAATTTACCGCCTCCTTCCTTTTCTGAATGAACAGAGTCAGTGATTGGTACCAATTGGTTCATTCATAACTAAAGCATAGTAAACTGTTTTTACTATACTTCCATTTCTGAATGAATGGGAGGCTCGGTGCACAGCTATTCCTGTCCATTCTTTCTGTGCAGCTGAGGCTACACAGATGGAGATTGAGAGCTGAGGTTTGTTTAGACCCCTGATATCTCATCCCTCCAACTGGGCTCAAAAATTAAAAACTACTGACACCAGTGAGGGAACTATCAGGATTGCAAAGGTTGCAATTGTGACCGGGCCCTGGCATTTTACCACCATGGGGTGTCCTGAAGATGGCAGAAAGGGGTCCCGCTGCAGAATTTGTGAAAGGGTTCCGCTGCGGTACTGTAATAAAGGGACCCGCCATGGGAGTAAAGGGCCCCAGGATCAGTGGGAAGAGGGAAGGGCCCTGGCTAGGGGTCAGGGGGCCCTTCATAATTTCTTGCAGGTTCTAGTTACACCTCTGGGGGGGGGGGGCAGCTCTGATACTGGGAGGAACAGCCCTGCCTCTAGCTAGGCAACCACCTCTACACAGTGCAGAACAATATATAGTCATTCGGCAGCAGTGAAATCACAGGCATTTTTTTTTTTCACCTTTTTTGTGGGGGACAATTTGCAAGGTTCAGGTCCTCTTTAAGGGCTTTCTAAACCTCTAATTCTTAACACATATGCAGGATTTAAGTTTTCATTTCACTTGTGTGATGCAAAGTATGAAGACAGAAATAAGTAACAAGCAAACTGATCAGTAATGGCAGATGACTTATAGCTTAGTACAGGGTTCATGTAACTGTATCTGGCTCTTATCTTCAGCATCAAAGCACCATGAAGTTACTGTGGTTTATTCTCACCAATCTTGTTCTGCACAGTTGTGCAGGTTTCTCTCCTGTACTGAAATTGATGACTTTGATGTCACTGCACACTGTGAGCATCACTCACCAGCCATGATCTGCCTTATTGCATAGGGAAACACAGAGACCCAGTGATAATGTCACTGCTACTAAAATAAAGTTTGTAATGTATACCGGTGGCAAAGAATGTATTTAAAATTGTTATTAGCATGTTGATGAGGAGGGAAAGGAAGAACCAAGGAATGTATCATATAAGCAGATTAAACATCCGCTTTAGTGTATCTAAAGTCAACAGTTTTTTTTTTAGTTTTGGATGGTTTATGGAGCTTGGAGGTTGTCGAGTTTTTATTGCGGTCTGTTGTCCCCGCTGGGGGGATTTAAGCTGCCCATAGATGGATCAAAATCTGGCAGGTTCAGCAGGGACCAGACACATTTCAATCCATCTGTGGCCATTCTCGCTCAACAGAAGTAAATCTAATGATCGACTTCTATTGAACGGGACTGTTGGAAAACTTTATTTGATCAGTGGCTTGTATCCAAATAATTGCAGCTGCTGATCAGTGTATTCTGACCATGGTGTAGTGCCAAAGTCAGAATACAATTGCACAGTGTGTAGGATTACGCCATCCACCTCGGTTGTGTGGATGTAGGAATCAACTGTGGCCAGCTCAGCCTTAGACCCCATACACACTATTAGATTCTCTGCAGATCTTTGTCTTCAGATTTACCAACACCATGTAGTGCAAGGGCCTGCCTGATTGCATACAAATTGAAATGCTAAAGGCCCGTACACATGGTACAATAATTGGCCAACAACGGTTGTCCAACAGCCTGTTGTTCAATAATCTGACCGTTAGTACGCATGATCCAACAGCCAATTTCCAATTGTTGGCCAACAGAAGTTGGCTGACAAGACCAGAATACTTTTGTTGGCCAACAAGGCGTTGGTCGATTGTTTGCTCGTGTTTACAGAAGTTGGCCCAACAAAAAGTACAAACACGCATGCTCGGAATCCAGGAAGTGTTCGGTTGTGTAACCTGTGTTCCTAATTCACAAATCACGTTCACCTGAACTTCCCTGTTATACGCTCGTAACACGTCACTACGTTCGGCTTTGTTGGCCAATTACTTGACTACCGTCAGTACGCTAGACACAACCGCCAACAGCTAATTTGGACAAAAGTTGGACGTTCGGTTGTCCAACAATCGGCGCGTGTGTACGAGGCTTTAAGGTTTGACCTCATATTATATGGTGTTGGTAAATCTGAAGACAAAAATCTGCAGAAAATCTAATAGTGTGTATGGGGTCTTACCCTCTCTGTTTGTCTTGACAGAAACTGATGGGAAATCCACTATTTTTACATTTGTTGCGGAAAAGGGAAAATCTCCCACTGGGAACACATGTTCTGGTGACAACTAACAGATTTAGGTTGGGTTCACACTATAGAACGCAGTGGCTCACAGCAGGTGGCCCATTCACTGTTACTCATCTAGATTTGTATCTGTCGGTGTCACAGTCTGACATCTGCTAGGTTGCATTGTGACAGCTGCATTCTGGAGTGCTTTTATTTTAAGATCCTCGCGTATGATCAGATTGCCCAGATACAAGGTCAGGAATTCACCAGCACTTCCAATGAAATTCTCACAATGTATTAGGTGACATTTTGGGCCCTTCTAGTCACTATATTACCTTGAAGAAGGGACAACAAGGAGCTGGAAAGCTGGTAACTTTCTGCCCTTGTATCTCGCCTTTGCATGGCAGTCACTTCAAGCTCCCTACTGCTGTGCCAGTCAAATACTTTAACAAGTGCAGCTCAAATCTACGTCATTCGATTATCAGATTGCTCAACATCATCAAATGGTGGCAAAAATTGCCTCAGCTAACCACTTTAAAACAAGCATGCGTTGTCAGGAATCTGATCCCGAGTTCCTTGTTCCCCATGGCATACCCTAAATCATTTCCATCCTCCCATCTCTGGCCACTGCTCCCTACCCTTCTCCTTATACAAAGACAGCACACACAATTTTTGTGCAAGAATTTATTATTTTTTAATGATTGCATGACGTTGGAACAGAAATTAAATTTTTTTTTTCAAAACTTATAAAACATATTTTTTTTCCTCATAAATGTCATCTGGCTCAGTCTGCAATCTGTTTTTGTTTTTTCCTACAGCCAAATTATTACAAAAAACATAAAAAGTAAAAAAAAAAACCCTGCTAAAAGTCAGAAAAAAGGAAATTATATGTATATATAAACAGCATTTACAGTTGCACAAAATTTGCCGCTTTGGCTTTTCGAAAACAAAAAATATTTTCTAGATTAAACAATTTTTTGACTTTTTTTTTTCTTTCAAACATAAATAAGTTAGTACAATGTTTCAGTGTCTTTACACAGAGATACACACACACCTCAAACATGGTCATGATATGCTACATACAAAGACAATGCACAGGCGTCACAAAGGGAAGGGGGGTTTACGAGAGAGTACTATATCTGGGCGCCAGTGACTCCGGCTCCCAGGAAGTGCAGTACTATCATATCGTAAGGCCTGTGGTGAAGAAGGCATAAAAAAAAAAGCCGCCCCAACTTTTTGTGATGGGAGGGTGGACCGTGCATCAGGAAAACTGACCTTGAATGTGTGTTATGACAACCGGATAGAACATGATTAAACCCCCTATTGTCCTGGGGGTGCATTGTACTGGTTCAGGGAACGTGATTGACCCCTGACTCTTCTGATAACGGAAATAGTTTGCTTGCATGAAGACATAAAGCTTAGAACCAGACTCCTGTCACACAGCTGTGCCAGTGTACAAAAGACCAGAATCGATTTTCAACCCTATCACAAATTAAAAAATAGATATATTTATATATACACACATAAAAAAAGAAGGTAAATAAAAAAAAATACTGTGGAGCCATCTTTTGACACGAGTAGAGGCCTGAATACATTGTGTAGAAAAGGGAGAGTACCTCATCGACCATCTGTGAATTATGGACGATTTGACATGTTGTAAAGCGCTGCGCAAACTGTTGGTGCTAGAATAATAATAATAATGTTGAAATGGAAAGTGCAGTACCCTACCTGACCTGCAGTGGCGTTATTCTAGGGTCATGTTTTACTGCCAGAGTCAAAGAGAGTGGCTGAATATACAACAGCCCTCTACTGGCAATTACTTTTCCTGCAATCCTCCATAACGACTCCTTAACCCTACCAATCTATAGAATGAGAAAATTCAAAAACTCTGAACATCCATAGAACAGAGGTTGACTGCATTCCAATGGCCAGAGAAACCCCAATTGTATTCAATGAAATCCATATAACACGACATCACATTTCTCAAATGCAAGATGACAGCAGTTAACGTGTTTCACCCAGCAAGAGTTAAATCGTAATGATTAAGCGCTTGCTGCGTGAAACACGTTAACAACTGCTGTCATCTTGAGTTTGGGAACGGTGATGTCATTACTTGGATTTTATTGAATAGTTTGGATTTCTCTGGCCATTGGAGTGCAGCCAACCTCGGTTCTCTGCATGTTTGGACTAAGACAATCATGTATCGGACCAGCACCTAATCGCACAGTTGTTTCTCTGTTGAAGTTCAAAAACCCCACCCTTCCTTACCTACCACCCATCAGGTATAACTAGAGATCTCCACCATCAACTTCTAGTCTTACCTAGTAAGAAAGGTCTACCACTTGGTTATGATGCTGTCATGGAGGATGAACTAGAAATGTAATCTACTGCGGGGGAATTATGCAAAAAATGTACTTGTTAAATTGACCTTTGTTTGGTTCCTATATGGTTTACTCGAGTGAGCTCTGCGAACTTTTAAAGGGAACGTGTCAGAATATTTTTGCCTATCAAATCCAAGGCTCCTATCCAGCTCACTGTCATAAATGGTGCTGGTTGCAGGGGCAGAGCACACCTTTGCAGCATCAACTGCTGCTTTGGCTTGAGCACCACCTCTGAGAATCAGGCTAACAAAGCCTAGAGATCTAGGTGGAAGCCTTAGCTGTGATAGACAAAAACAGTTCTGACAGGTCCCCTAACAGCAAAAAAAATAAAAAGAGTTATAGTTTAAGTGCTACAGGGCAGCTATGGCCGAGCAGTTTTCTTGGACATCCAGCTGCCTTGCCCAATCCTGAGCTATGCTTCATTCGACCAACATGCAAAACTTTTTATAAAAAAAAATAGGAAGGTTCGCCACATAAAAAAAAAAAATCTTTTTCTCCTGTCCTGTTAATCAACTTTTTAAGCTATTTAGTAGAAAACGGGAGAGGCCCTTCTGCCTGATTATATAAAAGGAAATGTGCATAAAACTTGCTCAGCCTCAAAACCATCAGTATGTGATGAGGCATAACATTAAAGTTACCCTTCAAAAGGCTTGTTTAAAGGAAACCTCCAAAATCTGTACTCACTCGGCTGATTGGTCGTGCCACTGGTTTCTTGGCGGAGCTTTAAATTTTTGCGTCATTCTACAGCGGAAGCTAGATGCAAAGGAAACTGTTAAAACTGGTGCAAACAATACAAAAGGTGATGTTGCCCAAGTAGAGTTCTATTATGAAGAGGTTCTTAGGGATAATTTCAATTCTTTCTATGCGTCACTGGACAGCCGAGGGCTGTGCAATGGCTGAGCCCAGATCTGAAAACAGCCATGCTGAGGTGCACCAGATACCATCTATGCTCCCAGAACTGAAAAGGAAGCTAAGGTAACATCGCTTCTAAGGCTCCATTCACACTAGCGTAACTCCAAAGTGGCACGATTTCCAGTGCAGCTTTGATCTGACTTTAAGTCAGGCACCTTTTCAAAGTCGTTGCGACTTTAAGCCATACCGATCTGAGCAGGTGCCATTGAAATAAATGGGCTGCGACTTGTCATGTGACTCTGATGCCCAAAGTTGCAAGACAAGTCACACAAGTGTGAATGGAGCCTTACAATCACGTCCCACAATCAGCCCTTCTGGTCTGCTTTCAGGGCTCTTAACCATAAAGCAGCCCCATCCACAAGAGTTTAAAGCAACTCTGTAACTAGATTGTCAGCTTGAAAAAGAGAATGAAGAATAGTAATCAGTCCGATGTGCGAGGACTACGATCCTTGCACTATTTAAGAGAAATGGAAATGCCGCCAGACTGGCAAGGATTTTTATCTTTTTTTTTTTGTAAACTTGAAAAAAAATAATTTAGTGACAGAGTTGCTTTTACCAATTTCTGGAAACCACTTAAATTTCGTAACAAGTATTTTTTCAGATTTGCAGCCAACTTTTGAGATTTCTGAGAATGCCCCCTCCCCTGCTCCCGCACTGGAACTGTTACTAGAGGCAACAACCCCTTTTTTTATCCTTTGTGCCAGCAACCAGAAATGCCCCTTCTCTTCAATGTATAACAGGCCTGGCCTTGTGGAAGAATTCAAAAATCAGTCAGGTGATGTTGTACTGGAGCTCCAATGTTTCTCTTCGCTCCGATTGGCACGACGCCCTTCTTGTCTGCACGCCCTCCAATTGCCCCTATCTAAAAAAATTTATGTGCTACATAAGGGGAAGGAGGGTGGGGCAACTGAGCGTCGCAGGGCAGTAAGAGAAGTGGAAGGTGCCAAGTTGTACAATGCTACATGCGATGCCCGTCCTCTGTAGTGTTACTCTGTATCAGTGCTCTGCAGGATGCTTCCGCCAGTGACAGAGTCCGGGGGCTGAGCGGGCAGGGGGTCAGCCGGCACTGGGGGAAGGGGGGAGGCTGGATCCTGCAAGAGAAAAATGAGAAGACCTTTGTGAGTATTGCCAGCTGACACACGGGCTCAACAAACAATCCAATACTGAACACATGCATATAGGGAGGCACTGACACCAGTTTTATAAGACCAAGTACCAATACTTTTTCTCAAGTACTCACCGATACCAATTGCCGATACCTATTTTGCTCTTGGATGCATCCCTGGTTCACACCAGGGTGGCTTTGAAATCGCGCTACTTCAGCGCCATTTCAAAGCTGCCGATCAGTGTGATTCGGACTTCTGATTTCATTGCAGTTTGCGACTTCATTTTACAAAAGGCAATGCAAGTCCCAATGAAATTGCAAAAAAGTGGTGCAGGAACCTGTTTCAAAGTCAGTGTGACTTGAGTCGCAACTATTTGAACGGTTCCATTGCCGGTAATGGTTCCAACGCACATGTTTCTGTGAAAGTGGCTTTATGTCTAAGTGGGTGCTGAAGTGACCACTGACTGGAACCATGAGCAATCAGAAAGAGGAATGTCACCAGCACACCATGGGTCTCCAAAAATTGGGTCCAAAGCTTTATTAAGCGATCACATTGTTGCAGTAAACAGAAACGTTTTGGAGCCAGGCATGTGATGATGAAGGGGTCCTACAAGGCTCCGAAATGTTGCTGTGACAATGTGATCACTTAATAAAGCTTGGACTCAATTTTTGGAGACCCATGGTGTGCTGGTGACATTCTGATTGCCGGTAATGGGGTGAGATTTGTCATGCGATTTTGAACTGTCAAATCACATGACAAATCGCACAGTCTGCGGACTTGAAGGCATCGGTTTCAGTATTGGAGCATTTGCATGAGTACAATTACTCATGCAACTGCTTAGGATTGGCACCGATGCCAATGCAATGCTATATGCATGTCATATTTTTTGTACCATTTTTAATTGTAAGTCTAAAAAGACGACCCCATTAATCACAGACATATTCTAACAAGTTCCAGGGCTGCTACATTCATTGACAGGGCAAAGTGACAGGGTCTCTTTAATGCCCACCAGAGCTAGTTATATTCGCCTGCTGCCCAAATTACCCAGTGCTTCTAGAATGGAGGAACATGTGACCTACTCCAACAATGCACTGCTGACGTCTAGCAGCCAATCTCTAGCCCCAAACACCATCACATAGTAGGGTGACATCATCGCCCCAAAACTGGCTGACACCAGGTTTTGCAGTGGCCACAACAAAGAATGGAGAGGTGGAGGAGCACTGTGAAGGAGAAGATCCAAGGGTGGGCTTCAGACAAACCTGGTCATTGTACCCTGAAAGGACAGGGTCTCTTTAACCATCTCCTCTACACTGCAAGTACAGGCAAGCTGGTGAGTCTGTCTTGGCAGTTCCTTAGGAAATGGTGACACCATGGAGGCACACAGTCATACTGCTGCAATCACAGCTCCCATAGACCTCCAGCCTTTCTGCTCTGGCCTTAGGACCTTCCCCCACTCCTCCCCGGAGAACCTTCCATTACAAAACCATTCTAAGGTCGTCTTGCATGTTTGACACATTTCTGCTATTCTCTATCACAACTGTCAGGAAAGTGTCATGTATAATTCTGAGTCAATGTTTCACTTAGAAAGCCAACAAAGTGTCCCGTGAGCTTGGTGTGCAGCTGTGTATATACAATGCATACTACACCTACAGCACACAACCCACGGCATAAACAAGCCCTGGAAACCGCAGGGCGATGTGCAGTTTGTTTTCAAACAGAAGACACGTCACTGCCATGCCGCAGCCGGCCACTTCCTCCCCCTCCCTCCACTTCCACTACCACTTGTTTACTGCGAGGTCAGCCTGGGCTGCTGTGCTCAGCACAAGGGAAGAGGCACATATACATTGCATTTATGTAACCTGACAGAGGGGGACACAAATAATAGAGAGAGAGGGGGATAAAGAAGAGGGGGTGAAGGAGAGAGGAGGATAAAGAAGAGGGGGTGAGGCAGAGAGAGGGGGATAAAAAAGAGGGGGTGAGGCAGAGAGAGGGGGATAAAAAAGAGGGGGTGAAGAAGAGCGGGAGATAAAGAAGAGGAGGGGAGGAAAGAGAGGGTGGGAGGAAAGAGAGGGTGGGAGAAAAGAGGGGGGGATAAAAAAGAGGGGGGAGGGAGGGATAAAGAAGAGGGTGAGCTAAAGAAGAGGGAGTGCAGGAGAGAGAGAGTTTGATTAAGGAGGGGGAGAGAGGAATGAGACATGGAGGGTGAGAGAATGGAAATAAAGAGTAGGGTCGGGATTTGAGGAACCCAGGATGGTCGGGATTAGGTTAGCCCAGGCGGGTTGGGATTAGGTCAGCCCAGGCGGGTCGGGATTAGGTTAGCCCAGGCGGGTTGGGATTAGGTCAGCCCAGGTGGGTCGGGATTAGGTTAGCCCAGGCGGGTTGGGATTAGGTTAGCCCAGGCGGGTTGGGATTAGGTCAGCCCAGGCGAGTCGGGATTAGGTTAGCCCAGGCGGGTTGGGATTAGGTCAGCCCAGGTGGGTTGGGATTAGGTTAGCCCAGGCGACTTGGGATTAGGTCAGCCCAGGAGAGTCAGGATTGGGTCAGCCCAGGCGAGTTGGGATTAGATGAGCCCAGGGGAGGGGGGGTCAGGAATGGAGCACACATGCTGCAGTAAATCCTCTTACCCCAATCCTTTACGTGCAGGGTCGGCTCTTCTTGGGGGTCTGCTCAGGCAGCGGTGTGGAGCTTCCATCTGATGTCTCTCCAGCTTCTGTTCTGTGTGTCCCCTGTGAGCTGGCGGAGGGGAGCTCTGAGGAAGGAGGATGGATATGTCAGTTCAGAGAAGGAAGACTCAGGACAGACATGACAAAGGTGGCTCATACATGCTTTGGTGTTCCTCGGTCAGACCCCAGCAGTGGCTATGAGCAGTTCACAATGTTTTATCATTGAAGGGTGTCAGCACTGAGCTGGGATGACAGATCCCCATCCACCCGCATAGCTGGCCATTTACGTGGCAACTTTCCGCCAATTTCCTCCACATTTCACTGAGTTGGGTTAATAAACCTGAGTGATCAAATGTGGAAATGAGTCGTTTTGATGGATTGAAATTTCCCTGATTGATCTTTCATCAGAATGAGTTTTCTGCTTTTGAATGATGTTTTTTTTTTAATAGCCCGTATTGAACTGATCACTCTATCACCCACATCGATCATTCGATCAGGGGATGATGCTTTTATCACACCTCCCATGGTGGTTGCCATGTGTACAGTCCGCTTCTGTGATACATTGTACACATTACACATGTATCACCTCAGCAGCCTCAATCATTCTCCTGCAGCACAGAATGCGGTCTCTGTGTGATGTCACCATATGTGGTCACTGTCAGTGAGCTGCAGAATGCGGTCTATGGAATGCACTCACTGTAGTATAGTCAGCAAGCATGCAGTGTTGACCATCCAATGTGGTCACAGCAGAATCCTGTCCTAGCACACAGGGTGCAGTCTGCAGTGCAGTCAGGGGCAGCAGATTACGGTGACCTTACACAAGTGTGGTTTCAGCCAAAACATTACAGTCGCCAGAAGTACAATGGGATGACAGTCTGTAGAAGGAGCTCATCAGAAATAATGTGCGGTCATGGGCACCAGATTATGGTCACAATATGCTAAATGCAGGTGTCACAGTATGCAAAGTGTGGTCTGTACTGTGCAGTCATAGTTGGCAGATAATGGTCATCAAATGCAGAGTGCGGTCACAGTTAGGATACTATCGCCTATGTGCTCCCATCACACAGAGGTCTGTAGAATGCGGTCATAAGCAGCAGTTTACGGTCTATAGAGTGGAGTACAGTGCGGTCCCCATACACTGAGGGTGGTTTATAGAGTGAAGTGAGTACAGCGCGGTTCCCATACACTAAGCGGTCTGTGGAGTGTGGTCAGTAAAGTGCCCATACACAGATTGTGGTCTGTAGCAAAGTGAATACAGAGCAGACTGCAAAGTGCGGTCCCCATACACTGAGTGGTCTGCAGAGTGCGGTCCCCATACACTGGGCGGTCTACAGTGCGATCCCTATACACTGAGTGGTCTGCAGAGTGCGGTCCCCGTACACCGAGCGGTCTACAGAGTGCGATCCCTATACACTGAGTGGTCTGCAGAGTGCGGTCCCCATACACTGAGTGGTCTGCAGAGTGTGATCCCTATACACTGAGTGGTCTGCAGAGTGCGGTCCCCATACACTGAGTGGTCTGCAGAGTGCGGTCCCCATACACTGAGTGGTCTGCAGAGTGCGGTCCCCATACACTGAGCGGTCTACAGAGTGCGATCCCTATACACTGAGTGGTCTAGGGTGAGATAAATACAGTGCAGTCCCCGTACACAGAGTGCGGTCCTATCACACAGCTCTATAGAGCTGAGTGCAGTCTCTAGGGTGAGATAAATACGGTGCGGTCCCCATACACTGAGTGCAGTCTTTAGGGTGAGATAAATACGGTGCGGTCCCCATACACTGAGTGCAGTCTTTAGGGTGAGATAAATACGGTGCGGTCCCCATACACTGAGTGTGGTCTCTAGGGTGAGATATATACAGTGCGGTCCCCATACAGAGTGCGGTCTGCAGAATGAAGTGAGTCCAGTGCGGTCCCCCTTCCTCACCCGGGCTGCCCCTTTTCTTGCTCGGTTTGCGGTGCACCGGGCGGCGGTAGAATTCGGGCGTGTCCGGCCCCGCCTCCTCCCACTGTAGGGCGCCGTCCAGCGGGCGGTCGGTGCTGAAGTCGAAGTTCCATCGGGCGCGGCTCTCCTCCTCCATCTCCGCCCGGTACCGGGCCGCCTCCCGGGCCAGACTCTGTCCGTCCACAGGGCCGAAGAGACAGCGGCGGGCGAAGGGGCGGGGCGAGCCCGGAGGCCGAGACACCCGCTCTACGCCCGGAGAACCCGGGGATAGGCGTACGCCCGACATGGCTCAGCGGGTCACTGCCCAATATGGCGCCCGGCGGGGGGATTTAAACGCCCCCTACCGGTGATTGGCTGCAGCCCGGAGCCTCCCGATTAAGGTGGACCGGCACAGAGACGAGACCGACAGGAGAGAGACCAGGGGACCGAGGGAGAGGGACAAGGACAGGAGAGACCAGGGGACCGAGAGAGAATTACAAGGACAGGAGAGACCAGGGGACCGAGAGAGGGACAAGGACAGGAGAGATCAGGGGGACAGAGAGAGATCAGGGGACAGAGAGAGAGGGACAGGAGAGATCAGGGGACAGAGAGAGGGACAGGAGAGACCAGGGGACCGGGAGAGAGAGTCAGGAGAGACCAGGGGACCAGGAGAGACCAGGGGACCAGGAGAGAGGGACAGGAGAGACCAGGGGACCGAGAGAGGTACAGGAAAGACCAGGGGACAGGGAGAGAGGGACAGGAGAAATCAGGGGACCGGGAGAGAGGGACAGGAGAGACCAGGGGACCGGGAGAGAGGGACAGGAGAGACCAGGGGACCGAGAGCGAGGGACAGGAGAGACCGGGGGACCGGGAGAGAGGGACAGGAGAGACCAGGGGACCGAGAGCGAGTGACAGGAGAGACCAGGGGACCGAGAGTGAGGGACAAGAGAGACCAGGGGACTGGGAGAGAGGGACAGGAGAAACCAGGGGACCGGGAGAGAGGGACAGGAGAGACCAGGGGACCGGGAGAGAGGGACAGGAGAGACCAGGGGACCGAGAGCGAGGGACAGGAGAGACCGGGGGACCGGGAGAGAGGGACAGGAGAGACCAGGGGACCGAGAGCGAGTGACAGGAGAGACCAGGGGACCGAGAGTGAGGGACAAGAGAGACCAGGGGACTGGGAGAGAGGGACAGGAGAAACCAGGGGACCGGGAGAGAGGGACGGGAACACACAGCGGGGACCGGGAGGGACAGGACACAGCAGGGATAAGGAACGAGCTGGGGCCAGGGAGACGGGACCCACCTCAGCAGAGCAAAGCATTGACAAGTTCTCTACACACAGATCTGGCCCGGGAGGGACACACCAGCCTAACCATAGAAAATATGCAGCCAGAGCCCGGGACATCCACCCAATGTCAGGAACAGTCACTGGGACACCACAGAGGAAGACAGACCGACCTGAAAGGGGGCAGACATGGGAAGGGACAATGACCCAGAAAGGGGGACAGTCACTCCAACACCAACCTGGGAAAGTCATCACAGACACTGCTAGGTGCAGAGGCCAGGGGCGACACACAAGGGCAGGGAGAGAGGGCCAGGGGACCAAAGAGGACAGGGAGAGA
>BLSH010316379.1:1085742-1104501 GCA_018402905.1 Glandirana rugosa | reverse complement strand
GGTTTCAATTAAAGTGATACACACATTTTAAAAAGAAGTGTGAATAAAAGATGTGTAATGATTTCCGGTTTGCTTTAAAGTGATACACACATTTTGCAGAACAGTGATATGGGTACTCCCGGCTTATTTATACTTTTTTGACACAGTTTGAAGATGATTTTAGAACTGTTCTATGGCCTCTAATGTTAATTAATACTTTTCAGACCCATTTTGAAGATGATCTCCATTTTTGCATTTTTTATGTTTTTATTTTTTTTTAAATATTTAAAGTTATTTCCCTGTCCCCATTTCTTTGTAGGTCACTTGTCCCACCCTTACCCACATTTCCTTCCTTTTGCAGACCTCTAGGACCTTCCAGGACTATTTTACAGCACTATTTGTACCTAAAAGTCCAGGTCTCCATTGATTTCAATGGGGTTCGGGGTCCGGGACAAAGTTCGGGTTCTGTCCGGACCCGAACCCGGACTTTGTCCCGAAGTTCTGCCGAACCAGCAGAACCCGGACTTCTAGAAGTTCGCTCAACTCTAGTGAAGACACCACTGGATTTGTGGACAGGTAAGTGTCCTATTATTAAAAGTCAGCAGCTACAGTATTTGTAGCTGCTGACCTATTTTTTTTTCTGAAGGAGCCTGGAGCTCTGCTTTAATATCATTGAGGTTTCTATTGACAAACGACAAACGCTGGTATTTGAGCTCCAATGCGATACGTTTATTGCCAAAATACAAAGTACACAATATAAAAATTAGATTTTGCATGTAGTAGCACAATGAAATACAACAGCTCCATGATTAAAGTGCTCAGGACAGAGACATAGGTTTACAAAACATCTTCCCTTTTTAGAACATTTGAGCACCTCAAGATAAAGCAGACTTAGGTTTAAAAAGCTAAACCATGCCAAAGGTACATGTGTAGTGCTGTGGCTTGAATAACCCTCTAAGCAGTGTGGGACATTCCAGCATCAAGATCTCTCCGCTGTAGTTCCCAGCTTGGCTTAGCCCCACACTAAAGTCTCACACCTCCTGCTGCATTCTCTATAGCATAATACAGCAGGGAGTGGTGAGAGGCCCTGTGATGTGACTGGTGAGTGGGGCTGGGAACTCCAGTAGAGAGATTTTTCCATGAGAGCCCCCAAGATAAGGACACACTGATACAGCTAAAATATCCTATCTGGACTGACCCTTTCATCATTGCAGAAGCGTATAGAAACATAAATCAATGTAAGTTTCTGTTTGGTATAAACCACGGGTGTCCAACCTGTGGCCCACGGGCCGCATGCAGCCCAAGACTGCTATGAATGCGGCCTAACACCAAATCACTTACTTAAAAATGTTAATTTTTACATTTTTTTTTGTAAAAATGCTTTAACACTTAGCGAACACATGCGGCCGCAGAAAAAAATGACAGTGTCTCATTACCGGACTTTTATAAGTTTTATCTTCCCAAAGAAAAATCTCTCACTCTTCACAATCACAGCTTATATATGTCATTCGTTTTTGGCAGCACCTATCTTAGTGAGTAACAATCTTCAAGGATGAAGCACATGAAGGGCAACATTAGAACCAAAATATATGATGAGCACCTTAAAGCCTCGTACACACGAGCCGATGGTTGGTCAACCGAACGTCCAACTTTTTGACCAAATTGGGCGACGGTTGCTTTGTCTAGCGTACTGACATGAGTCAAGTAATTGGCCAACACAGCCGAACATAGTGACGTGTTCCGAGCGTATAACGAGGAAGTTAAGGTGAATGTGATTTGTGAATTAGGAACACAGGTTACACGACCTAACACTTCCTGGATTCCAAGCATGCGTGTTTGCACTTCCAACATTTTGTTGGGCCAACTTCTGTACACACGAGCCAACAATCGGCCAATGCCTTGTTGGTCAACACCAGTTTTCTAGTCTCGTCGTCCAACTTCTGTTGGACGACAGTTGGAAATCGGCTGTAGAATCGTGCGTATACACAATGGGATTATCGGCCAACAGGCTGTTGGACAACCCTTGTTGGCCAACAATCGGACCATGTGTGGGCCTTGAGAATTCATTGAGAATTTGCGACTACTTCTGTCCAACCAGATATTGATGTGTTTGTTTATCAAAAACAGTGTCAATATTACACTCGTTTTATGTTGCCCTCTTTTATTATTATAATAAAAAAATGAAGTTTCATTACTCAGATAGGTACATCTATATCAGCAATCATTAACTTGTGATCTGCCTGACTTTTTCTGCTCATCAGTTATCTTTATTGTTAGTGTATTTTATATGCGACCCAAGACCTTTCCTCTTCTTCCAATATGGCCCAGGAAGGTCACAAGGTTGGACACCCTTGGTTTACACGTTAAAGAAATAATTTAGCCAATGTGGGATTAAAACAAATCACCTCCTTAAGATAAATTCTCAGAAACTTTTACAAAGATTTGTAAAGGAATGCACTAATAATTGCAATTAGTGACAGACTCTCATTATAGGGGAAAGATCAGAGAGACAGGGATGAGCTCATCAGTCTTCCGTTTCTCCTTTCACTGTCCAATCACAGGCTGGGAGAGAAAAAAAAAAAGACCTGCAAGTGTTACTGGACTGCAGTAGGAGAAAGTCCAGGTCTAATGTCTGGTCTGGCAGAGCGGTGTAATCTCAAGTTTAGACGGATATGCAAATCCTTTGGCAGGTCAGACAGCTCCCATATATGTACTTCAGCATATATTTAGTAGTTTTGGATTATCTCGATTTTTGTAGGGAATGTAATGTTAGTGGATGATTATATTAGCTCTTTCACATAAAGTGACCTTTGTTTTACATTTCTTGGTCCATTTTAAATATATAAAATGAACTACTTATTCTTCTAAACACTGATCACAGCAAACATTTGAATAACGCAGCAAATATATTGTACCGCAGGTAAGACAGACACATCACTTGAATATATAGCCAGCTAGCAGCCTAATATGGAGATGTCCATACATCGTACCGTGCTAGCAGCAGCAGAGAGGCTCTCTCATATATACAGTGCGGTACAAGCTCTTTCATATATACAGCACTATACAAGCATTGGCAGAGAGAGGCTCTCTCATATGCAGAGCTTTAAAAGTACCAGCTGAGAGGTTCTCTCATATACTGTACAGTACCGTACAAGCACAGGCAAAAGGCTTTCTCATATGCAGCACTGTACAAATACCACCAAAGTGTCGCTCTCATATAAAACTCTGAGCAAGAAGCAGCAGAGATTATCCCATATGCAGCGTTGTGCAATTACTGGGAGAGAGGCTCTCTCATTCACAGCGCTGTACAAGTACCAGCCAAGAGGCTCTCATATCCACTGCTGTACAAGCACTGGCAGAGAGCCTCTCAAACAGTGGGGAAAATAATTATTTGATCCCCTGCAGATTTTGTAAGTTTGCCCACTTACAAAGAAATGAAGGGTCTATAATTTTTATAGATAGAGACAGAATATCAGCCAAAATTCCAGAAATAACACATGATACAAATTGAGTTGCAGTTCAGTGAGTAAAATAAGTATTTGATCCCCTACCAACCAACAATAATTCTGCCTCCCACAGATTAGTCCTGTTAATTTAAGAAGGTGCTCCTAATGACAACTCATTATGTCTATAAAAGACACCTGAACACAGAATCTCTTTTTTCAATTCATACCTCACCATCATGGGCAAGACCAAAGAGCTGTCAAAGGATGTCAGGGACAAGACTGTAGACCTGTACAAGGCTGGAATGGGCTACCAGACCATCAGCAAGAAGCTTGGTGAGAAGGAGCCAACTGTTGGAGCGATTATTCTCAAATGAAAGAAATACAAAATAACCATCAATTGCCCTTGGTCTGGAGCTCCATGCAAGATTTCGGCTCATGGGGTAAGGATGATCGTGAGAAAAGTGAGGGATCAGCCCAGAACTACACAGGAAAAGCTTGTGAAGGATCTCAAGGTAGTTTGGACAACAGTCACCAAACAAACCATTGGTAACACAATACGCCGCCATAGATTGAAATCCCGCAGCACTCGCAAGTTCCCCCTCCTCAAGAAGGCACATGTACAGGCCCATCTGAAGTTTACCAATGAACATCTAAATGATTCAGAGAAGGGTTGGGAGAAAGTGCTGTGGTCAGATGAGACTAAAATTGAGGGGTTGTAAACCCTCACGGTTTTTCACGGGCTCCGGTCCTCATTGGATAGACTGACAGCAGGGGAGCCATTGGCTCCTGCTGCTGTCAATCAAGTCCAGTGATGCAGGAGCAAGGGGGCGGGGCCGAGTCCTGCTGTCTGTGTCAATGTAAATCGATGATTAAAAAAAAAAAAAAAAAATCTGATTTTTTTTTTTTATTTTTATTTAACCACTTCCTTACTGGGCACTTAAACCCCCCTCCTGCCCAGACCAATTTTCGGGTTTCAGCGCTGTCGCATTTTGAATGACAATTGCGCGGTCGTACCCAAAAAAAATTGATGTCCTTTTTTCCCCACAAATAGAGCTTTCTTTTGGTGGTATTTGATCACCTCTGCGTTTTTTTTTTTTTGCGCTATAAACAAAACCAAGAGCGACAATTTTGAAAAAAGAACAATATTTTTTACTTTTTGCTCTAATAAATATCCCAAAATAAAAAAAATAAAAAAATTATTCATTGGGTTTGGCCGATTTATATTCTTCTACATATTTTTGGTAAAAAAAATCGCAATCGGCGTTTATTGATTGGTTTGCGCAAAAGTTATCGCGTCTACAAACTATGGGAATTGATTTATGGCGTTTTTATTATTATTATTTTTTTTACTAGTAATGGCGGCGATCTGCGATTTTTATCGGGACTTTGATATTGGGGCGGACATGTCGGTCATTTTTGACACTTTTTTGGGACCAATGACATTAATTCAGCGATCAGAAATTTAAATGTCCACTGATTACTGTATAAATGTCATCGGCAGTGAAGGGGTTAACCTGCAGGGGGCAGGGAAGGGGTTAACAATGTTCCCTGGGTGTGTTCTAACTGTGGGGGGGATGGGCTGGTCGGGACATAACAGATCTAACTGATCCCAGTGACAGGGATCAGTAGATCTGTTTGTTCCCTGTCACAGAACGGGGAACCACCCCGTTCTACAGCTCTGTAAGGCGATCGCGGGTCAGGAGCGGACATCGAGTCCGCCTGACCCGTGGGCACGCCCGCGCAGCGTGCGGCGGCCGCGCGCCGCCGCCGCCCAGTGCGCGCAGGGGGCGTGTGAAGGGGCGGACGTCCATGGACGTCCACCCGGATTTTCAGATCCGCGCTGTAGACGTCTTTCGTCTATAGCGTGGATCTCTACAGGTTAAATCACACTTTTTTGATTTTTACTGAATTTATTTTAAAAAAATGCTTTTGGAGTAAAAATATATCTAAAGATCGTTTTCTATTCAGGATACATTAATAATTTAGTTTATTCAGCATTAAAATAGATATTAGTTATGTAGCATGAGGCTGTATATTCTGCAATATTTACATTTTTGGTAAACTCATTCAATGAATCCAAGCTCTGCAAGCTGAGATAACATGCACTGCATTGATGCATTCACACAATTTCACAGTAACCATGATGATAAAACAAAGTTCAGGAATATTCCTTTATCCCATTGTTTTGCAAATCTACGTACACTACAAACTGTATGATTGAATCAGTTCTGATAGCGCTGTTTTATTAACCTTATTATTCTAAATTGGAAACCTTCATTTTGTTTGCAAATAATGATTCTAACTACCAGCAAGAATAAGTCCTTACATTTAAAGAGCACCTGTCATTTCGGATCCATCTTGGCAGCGCCTGTTAGCGGGCATCCACTCACCTGCCTGCCACCCCACTTACCTTGTTGTGTCACTGTCGCATCACCAGCCGTCCCATTAAAGTGAATGGGGCTGTCAGTGAGTCAACAGCGGGTCAGAGAAGGAGCAGGTGTGGGGCAGAGATGACAGTGGCTCTTTAAATCAAGTTGATTTAAATCAAATACACCCTGATGGATGTAGCAACAGGATGCAGGAGCGCACCCGCACAATTGACGCCAGGGAAAGCGCTTCCCTGACGGGTCACTCGAGAAGAGGAGGAGCTAGGAGCGCCCCAGAAGAAGAGGAGGATCTGGGCCACTCTGTGCAAAACCCTTGCGCAGAGGAGGCAAGTATAACGTTGGTTATTTTAAGGGGAAAAAAGCAAACATTTAGTATCAGTTTGGGCTCTTTGGCATTAACTCGACTCGCTGTGTTTGGAGGAAGAAAAATGCTGACTATGACCCTAAGAACACCATCCCTACAGTCAAGCACAGAGGTGGAAACATTATGCTTTAGGGCCGTTTCTCTGCTAAAGGTACAGGCCAACTTAGCCACATTGAGGAGCCAATGGATGGGGCCATGTATTGTAAAATCTTGGATGAGAACCTTCTTCCCTCAGCCAGAACACTGAAGATGGGCTGTGGATGGGTCTTCCAGCATGACAATGACCCAAAACTTACCGCCAAGGCAACAAAGGAGTGGTTCAAGAAGAAGCACATTAAGGCTATGGACGGGCCTAATCAGTCTCAAGACCTTGATCCTATAGAAAATGTATGGAGGGAGCTGATACTTCGAGTTGCCAAGCAACAGCCAAGAAACCTTAAGGATTTACAGATCCGTAAGATCTGTAAAGAAGAGTGGACCAAAATCTCTCCTGAGCTGTGTGCAAACCTGGTAACCAACCACAAGAAACGTCTTACCTCTGTGCTTGCCAACAAGGGTTTCTCCATCAAGTACTAAGTCATATTTTGCTTGGGGATCAAATACTTATTTTACTCAATGAACTGCAACTCAATTTATAACATTTGTATCATGTGTTTTTTTCTAGATTTTTGGTTGATATTCTGTCCCTATCATTTAAAATACACTTATGATAAAAATCATAGGCCCTTAATTTCTTTGTAAGTGGGCAAACTTGCTTGCTGTACAAGCAGCAGCAGAGAGTCCCTCTCATTTTCAACGCTGTACAAATACCAGCAAAGAGACTCTCTCATATACAGCGCTGTACAAGCAAAACCAGAGAGACTCTCTCATATACAGCGCTGTACAAGCACCGTCAGATAGACTCTCTCATATACAGCGCTGTACAAGCACCGTCAGAGAGACTCTCTCATATACAGCGCTGTACAAGCACCGTCAGAGAGACTACCATATACAGCGCTGTACAAGCACCGTCAGAGAGACTCTCTCATATACATCGCTGTACAAGCACCGTCAGAGAGACTCTCATATACAGCGTTGTACAAGCACCGTCAGAAAGACTCTCTCATATACAGAGCTGTACAAGCACCGTCAGAGAGACTCTCATATACAGCGCTGTACAAGCACCGTCAGAGAGACTCTCATATACAGCGCTGTACAAGCACCGCCAGAGAGACTCACATATACAGCGCTGTACAAGCACCGTCAGAGAGACTCTCTCATATACAGCGCTGTACAAGCACCGCCAGAGAGACGCTCTCATATACAGCACTGTACAAATACCAGCAGAGAGACTCTCATATACAGCACTGTACAAGCACCATCAGAGAGACTCTCTCATATACAGCGCTGTACAAGCACCGTCAGAGAGACTCTCTCATATACAGAGCTGTACAAGTACCGTCAGAGAGACTCTCTCATATACAGCGCTGTACACGCACCGTCAGAGAGACTCTCTCATATACAGCACTGTACAAGCACCATCAGAGAGACTCTCTCATATACAGCGCTGTACAAGCACCGTCAGAGAGACTCTCTCATATACAGAGCTGTACAAGTACCGTCAGAGAGACTCTCTCATATACAGCGCTGTACACGCACCGTCAGAGAGACTCTCTCATATACAGCGCTGTACACGCACCGTCAGAGAGACTCTCTCATATACAGCGCTGTACAAGCACCGTCAGAGAGACTCTCTCATATACATCGCTGTACAAGCACCCGTCAGAGAGACACTCTCATATACAGCACTGTATAAGCACCGTCAGAGAGACTCTCATATACAGCGCTGTACAAGCACCGCCAGAGAGACTCTCTCATATACATCGCTGTACAAGCACCGTCAGAGAGACTCTCATATACAGCACTGTATAAGCACCGTCAGAGAGACTCTCTCATATACATCGCTGTACAAGCACCGCCAGAGAGACTCTCTCATATACATCGCTGTACAAGCACCGCCAGAGAGACTCTCTCATATACATCGCTGTACAAGCACCCGTCAGAGAGACACTCTCATATACAGCACTGTATAAGCACAGTCAGAGAGACTCTCATATACAGCGCTGTACAAGCACCGTCAGAGAGACTCTCTCATATACAGTGCTGTACAAGCACCGTCAGAGAGACTCTCTCATATACAGCGCTGTACAAGCACCGTCAGAGAGACTCTCTCATATACAGCGCTGTACAAGCACCGTCAGAGAGACTCTCTCATATACAGCGCTGTACAAGCACCGTCAGAGAGACACTCTCATATACAGCACTGTATAAGCACAGTCAGAGAGACTCTCATATACAGCGCTGTACAAGCACCGTCAGAGAGACTCTCTCATATACAGAGCTGTACAAGCACCGTCAGAGAGACTCTCATATACAGCGCTGTACAAGCACCGCCAGAGAGACTCACATATACAGCGCTGTACAAGCACCGTCAGAGAGACTCTCTCATATACAGCGCTGTACAAGCACCGCCAGAGAGACGCTCTCATATACAGCGCTGTACAAATACCGTCAGAGAGACTCTCTCATATACAGTATTGTACAAGCACCGTCAGAGAGACTCTCTCATATACAGCGCTGTACAAGCACCGCCAGAGAGACTCTCTCATATACATCACTGTACAAGCACCGTCAGAGACACTCTCATATACAGCACTGTATAAGCACCGTCAGAGAGACTCTCATATACAGCGCTGTACAAGCACCGTCAGAGAGACTCTCTCATATACAGCGCTGTACAAGCACCGTCAGAGAGACTCTCTCATATACAGCGCTGTACAAGCACCGTCAGAGAGACACTCTCATATACAGCACTGTATAAGCACAGTCAGAGAGACTCTCATATACATCGCTGTACAAGCACCGCCAGAGAGACTCACATATACAGCGCTGTACAAGCACCTTCAGAGAGACTCTCTCATATACATATGTCAACAAGGGCTTATAAGGATCCAAGGAGGCTAAGCATTGATTCACTAAATGCTGGATTCTGGCATTTTTAAAGGCACTGACAGTCTGGCTCATGAGATTTGCCCAAAGTGGACATAAGGCCTATTGCAAAGCAGCAATTTAAATTCTGAGAAGTCCGCTCTATGAAACTGAAATACACAAAGACTTTTATTTTTTTCAAACCTCTAACGCTGGCAAATGCTTTCTGTATTTTCAAGGCATGCAAGATGCATTTCTTAAACATTCAAAAGGGGCCAGAAAAGCATTCAGTCTTTTAAGGCACTTAAATTCTAAGTGGTGAAAATTGTATTGAGAAGTCAGATTGAGAAGGAATAAATGGAAAAAAAAGCTACATCCCTTGAATATCTGCACATTCCTTGTGTCCCTAAAAACACTGCAAGTACAGAAAAATGCCTGTTGAATTCTCAGAAATCCAGAGAGCTCCCAGTTCCTGTTTGGGCCGATAACATAATGCCACTGCTACAGTGAAATCCTAAGCAGCGTTGTCAGTCCTGCTTGCTGGATTACAGTACCCTGCATATCCCCACCGTTCTATGTCCCTCTCCACATACACACATTAATTACTATCTTAGCAAAATAATGCTGCGCCCTCACACACTGTGTTCAGGAAAAGAGATACACATGTCACATATACATCTAGAACAGGGATATGCAATTAGCGGACCTCCAGCTGTTGCAAAACTACAAGTCCCATCATGCCTCTGCCTCTGGGTGTTATGCTTGAGGTTGCAGAGTCTTGCTATGCCTCATGGGATTTGTAGTTCTGCAACATCTGGAGGTCCGCTAATTGCATATCCCTGATCTAGAAGAACTGAGCTCTTAGCAGCTGCCCCATGTAAGAATTTTACAAGCCCGATGATGATGTCACAGGGACTATTAATAGCAGATTAAAACATTATGATGGAAATGCATTCAGAGCGGTATATAGAGGTTTTGTAAATTTGGGTAACGTATACTTTAAAAAGTATTTAAAATCTCCAAGAGAATACTCCAGTTAGTTCTGATGAGAATGATAGTTGCATAATTGCATCTGTATATTAGCATACATGCTACAATCCCTTTAAAAAGCACTATTGCGATTTAACTCAAACACTTTAACTAGACACTGGTGTTTGATTAAGACTGATAAATAATACTTTCCTCACCCCATAAAGCTAGATTTGGTGGTCTGATGATGATTTGGTGGTGAATAAACAACACAACAAATACAAGTCCACAAACTAAGCATAAGATCTCCATGTAAAGCAATTATTATAGAGAGTAGAGGAAGCAGCAGAGTGGGGTCACTCTCCCTCATCGTTGCATATTTAGTGCGAATAAAAGGCACAAAAGCTTTTGTGCGCTGCAGGCACAAGTCAGTACTTAAAACGCAAGGACGGATGCATGCATTTTTCCAGAAATGAGGCTCAGCCTTGCCCTGATTATTATTGTCCTATACAGTGACAGAGAAGAGACTGAGATGGCAAGCAGAAGGTGACACTTTTCTCAGGTGGAGCTTCTCTTTCGGTCACTCACATGCAAGCTTGCTGTCAAAGCTGGAAAGAGCAACCGCGAAGGCCTGCAATGCGCACAGAGGGTAGCTGTAGTCCAGTGTGAAGAGGTCCTCCGCCACTCGGCCAAACTGCATGACAATGTATTCCACTGCAGGAAGAATGAAGAGAAAAAAAGACCCAGTCAAACGGAACAAATTATATTTGTTTGGAAAATTACCTCTCTATTTCCTGGTTAGAAAATGACTGATTGCTGTGGACAACACAGACAGACAGTCTCTCTTTCAGATACACTATATTGTCAAAAATATTGGGACCCTAGCCCTTACACGCACATGAACTTTAATGGCATACCAGTCTTAGTCTGTAGGGTCCAATATTGAGTTGGCCCACCCTTTACAGCTATAACAGCTTCAACTCTTCTGGGAAGGCTGTCCACAAGGTTTAGGAGTGTGTCTATGGTTATGTTTGACAATTCTTCCAGAAGCGCATTTGTGAGGTCAGGCACTGATGTTGGATGAGAAGGCCTGGCTCGCAGTCTCCACTCTAATTCATCTTAAAGGTGTTCTATCGGGTTGAGGTCAGGACTCTGTGCAAGCCAGTCAAATTCCTCCACCCCAAACTCGCTCATCCATGTCTCTATGGGCCTTGCTTTGTGCACTGGTGCGCAGTCATGTTGGAACAGGAAGGGGCCATCCCCAAACTGTTCCCACAAAGTTGGAAGCATAAAATTGTCCAAAATGTCTTGGTATGCTGATGCCTAAGAGTTCCCTTCACTGGAACTAAGGGGCCAAGCCCAACCCCTGAAAAACAACCCCACACCATAATCCCCCTCCACCAAATGATTTGGACCAGTGCACAAAGCAAGGACCATAAAGACATGGATGAACATGTGTGGGGTGGAGGATCTTGACTGGCCTGCACAGAGTCCTGACCTCAACCTGATAGAACACCTGTGGGATGAATTAGAGCGGAGCCAGACCTTCTCATCCACATTAGTTCCTGAGCTCACAAATGCGCTTCTGGAAGAATGGTCAAACATTCCCATAGACACGCCTAAACCTTGCTGACATCCTTCCCAAAAGAGTTGAAGCTGTTTATAGCTGCAAAGGGTGAGCCAACTCAATATTGAACCCTAAGGACTAAGACTGGTATGCCATTAAAGTTTACGTGCGTGTAAAGGCAGGTGTCCCAATACTTTTGACAATATAGTGTAGTTTACATTCAAGGATGAAAAATGAAGAGGACTAGAGAAAGGCCAAAGAAAAACAACATCATACAGCACAGGCTGGTGATATAAAAATGTGAAAGGACTTACGGTCATTGTCATGCACAATCTGGAAGTTCTTAACGGAAGCATGCGTCACGCGCCCATGAAAGTTTAGCACATAAGACTGCGTGTCATCATTCCACACAGGAGCCTTGTTGTGCAGCTCGATGATGTTCTCATTACGCTTGTTCTGCCATCTGGACAGAAGACTTTCCGATTCCTGCGACCAACAGCAAGCCATTAGAATGTGTTACTATGATATCACAGTGCGCCGTAGTGAGACTTCTGCTGACTGCAGCTCATACCACATACAGCTTAGGACTATTAGGCTCCATTTACACGGGACACTATTTCAACCTCCCCTGAACAAGTTTTTTTGACAGCTAGAAACCGGCGTCTAAAACTGCCATTTTGCATGCCACGTTTAGCCGGGTTCGCATCTAGGAGCGTTTTTGAACAAAAAAAATATTTTTTTTAAATGGAAACACCTGTAAACGGAATGGTCCTAGGCGCGAGTTACCGCGTTCAGGTGCGTTTACAAGTTGTTTGGCATTTCAAAAGCCTTTGAACTGGCATCTGAATCCATTTTTTTGCGTCCCTAAAAAAGCCTTTAAACTCAAATGCCTGGAAACGACCTTAAACGACCCTGTGTAAACGTACTGATAAGGTAACAGAGGAGAGTTCAGGGGCAGCTGAAAGAAATGCCCAAATGCCTCCAAACATCCGTTTACCAGCAGCAGTGTAAATGAGGCCTAATGGTTTCCTTGTAGTATAGCATCCTGTAGGGGAAATATCCTGCAGGGAATAGGACACTGAAGAGAAACTTTAGATATCCACACCCAATCTTACTGCCGCTTACCGACTGTCGGTAAGATTGGGTGTGGATATCTAAAGTTTCTCTTCAGTGTCATATTCCCTGCGGGGTATTTCCCCTACAGGATGCTATACTACTTGTATTTTTACCATACAATTTGGACTTGGAAGTATAGCGCTGCACTCATTTTTTATTTTTTGCTGGTGATGTTTGGTTCAACATTCTCTGTGCTGGCTGCTGTTTATTAGATCGTATTTGCACTCCAGCGTAGCACTCCTGTATATTTTCTGATGGTTTCCTTCCCCACCATAGGATGGTGACACAAGATAAGAGGTAAACTTACACTGAGTGGCTGGAAAGGAATCCGTTCATGATTAATGTTCATTCCAGGGATTAATACAGACATCTTTCGAGGTCCTTTAAAGCCCAACACATTTGTCTCCTGGGAAATATGAGGAATACAGAGAGAGAGAGAAAAAGAAAGAGAGGAACAAAACGGAAAGAGACAAATATACAAAAAACAGAAACAGATAGGCGCAGAAATGAAGTAAAGACAGATAAAGAGTGAGACAATGAGGGATGACAAGGAAGGAAAGAATGAAGGAAGGAAAAGAAAAGAAAAAAAAGGAAGAAAGAAAAAAAAGGAAGGAAAGGGAAAAGGAAAGGAAAGGAAAGGAAAAGAAAGGAAAAGAAAGGGGTAAGGAAAGGAAAAGAAAGGGGTAAGGAAAGGAAAAGAAAGGGGTAAGGAAAGGAAAAGAAAGGGGTAAGGAAAGGAAAAGAAAGGGGTAAGGAAAGGAAAAGAAAGGGGTAAGGAAAGGAAAAGAAAGGGGAAAGGAAAGGAAAGGAAAGGAAAGGAAAGGAAAGAAAGGAAGGGATAGATAAAGAATGACATTGGGACAGAGGGGGGAGGAAAGGAGAAAGTTGGGAAGAAAACAGAAAAAAGAAAGGAGAAGGGGAGAGAGTAAAAATGAAAGAGATAAACAAGAATAGAAAGAAAGATAGAGAAGGAGTAAAAGAAAGAGAAAACAGGTTAAGTCTGAACACAGCTTGGACTTTGAACAAAAATGGTTTGTCCACGAGTAACGAAGATGATGCTTCTTACATAACACACAGCCGCCAGCTCCTGCCGCACAGTACTATTGTCCAGCAGTCCGCGGGCCTTGGCTTTATCTGGGCTCTCACCATTGTCATATATAGTGAACTTGGTTCCCATTATGTTTGATCTAACAAGAAAAAAAGCCGATAAAATGGAAGACAAATACTAAAAGAGAGGCCACAGAGAGCAAGCGTGTGACCTGAACATGAAAACCGGAGACACAATAGGAACAAAACAAACATTTTAATCGGCGATATTACAGAACTGCAAAATGATGTAACCAGAGAGCCAAAATTGCTTAAAGCGGTTGTCTACCCCTAAAACGCATTTTTACCTACAGGTAAGCCTATAATAAGGCTTACCTGTAGGTAAAATGAATATCTTCTAAACCTTTACGGTTTAGGAGATATTCCACTTGCATGCAGCCGCTGACGTCACGGAGCATGCGCAGTAATGTCTCGGCGAAGGCCCGGCGCATAGCCTTGCCGGAAAGTCTGCCAGAAAGATAGAGTCCTGCGCGCATGCGACATCTCATGGCTCCGGCCACTCACAGCACTGGAGCCACAAACCCGGAAGAGCCCCCACAGGAAGGATGGAAGCTCCCTCTGTGGGGACCGGGCAGCCCTGCAGGAGCTTCATTCTGAGGTAAGTATTTCATAATGAGCTAGTATGCGGTGCATACTAGCTCATTATGCCTTTGCCTTGCAGGTTTTTTTTTTTTTTTTCCCCATCGGTAGACAACCTCTTTAAGCACGGACACCGTCAAACAACACATTCTTATTAACACTAATATTAAATGCTGAACTTTGAACACAAAATCATCCATTTCAATAAAAAAAAAAAAAAAAAAATATATATATATATATAAAAAATTCAACCCCCCACCAGCGTCCACTCATGGAGGTTCTGTGTATTCCCATTCCTACAGGGAGCTCAGGACCATAGTAAAAGGCTCCTACAGCATGATCAGGAGGTGACCAGGGAGCATTAGTTCCGTGATCCCCCCCTTTAACTAATTAATCCGGAAGAAACAAGTACTACATGACTTCTGGGTTCACAGCTATCTTTCCTTGGTTACTTTAGATCAAGATAGGACTCGGGTAAGTATTTGGGGGGGGGGGGGGGTGAGGTGGTGATACTGCTACTGGCACAGGTAATGTGTTAAGGTAAAAATTGTCCAGCCTTTAAAACCTCTTGAAAGTATTAAACAGAGTCACACTGCCACCTATAGCCTGCGGTGGCAAGCTGAAGCCAAACCTTTCTGAATAAAACTTTTAGCTTGCATGTAGTTACTATGTAATATCTAACATATTGATCACATGACCACTGATTGGTTTCCGATTACCAGTGGACACCAAAGCTGTTAGTGACAGCCATGTTTCACAGCGGGGATGTAAGGTAACCTCAGCATGGGACTTCGCTCTGTGGCGCATTTATATAAAGGGCTGCAGGTAGAAAGGGGTTAATGAAAAATAATTTATAGGATAACAAATCCAGACCACATTTAGATCCAATGAATGGCAGTGTACTACACAAAAGATCTGTAGACTGTACATACCGAAGTTTGCCTACAAAACTGCCCCCTTCCCGTGACAAGTCTGTGGGGTCAGTGGAAATCAAGTAATTGGATGTTTTGCTTTTTTTCCTCTTTCTTCCAGCAAGAAGAAAAACCTGAAAGAAAAGGCTCAGTGAGTAAGACAGCGTTTTTTTAGCCTTTCCATACAGAACCAAAGTTGTGTCTCTAATCTCACCTTGCGGTTTTCATCCCTTTCAAGGTGCATATAATAGGTTGGGAACAAGCCACGGTCCATCCCTTTTTTATCACGGCTGATGCGACACCTTACAGCGGTTCCACGAGCTGCAGGGCGCACAGCGAATTCTCTCAGGTCACCCAGATCTCCTATGTCCCCTTGAGGTACGCTGGGTATTGTCTCTGCAGAAGCAGATTCCTGGGGAAGACAGAGTGATGGTTGGAGTTTAGATCTTAACCATGGTAGCTGCTACAATAAACTACACATGTACTGTATATCAGATCATAAAACTATCTTTTTTAAGCATTACAAAAGCTGTACAAAAACACATAAACTAGGAAGGGGCCTGGACTTATTTGTATGTACAACGAGAAATTATCACTTTAACTACTACAACATGTTACACCCTCAGTGTTTCACCAATCAGCACTTTACATTCTTATATCTTGCTGATTTTAATAATGGGATAGGGGTAGCCATAAATGTATTTTCCAAAACTATGCTGCAGTTGGCCAGCTTAAACATATATTGCACATATATTTTTGGCAAAGTTTGATAGAAAGGGTATATAGTAGTGTGCAGAGGTTTCATCCAGAATTTTTAGTGTGAACGTGTGGTTACACCCCTTTAGCACCTGGTGCAATATTTATATATATATATATATATATATATTAGAGCTGCACAATTCTGGCCAAAATGAGAATCACAATTTTTTTGCTTAGAATAAAGATCACGATTCTCGAGGCGTAACATCTTACATGTACAAAAAAAATGGGCCAACAGCACTGTTTAATTTTTTTTTTTTGAAAGTGTAATTTTTCCCAAAAAATTGCATTTGAAAGACCGCTGCGCAAACACCGTGTGACATAATATTGCAACAACCGCCATTTTATTCTCTAGGGTCTCTGTTAAAAATGTGTATATATATATATATACATATACATATATATATATATATATATATTTATATATATATAAAATGTTTGGGGGTTCTAAGTAATTTTCTAGCAGAAAATACTGGATTTTTACTTGTAAGCAACAAATGTCAGAAAAGATTTAGTCTTTAAATGGTTAAACGAATCTCTTCTATACATGGGAGTAAATTCCTTTGATAATTTGAAACATTGTATATATCTGCTTCTTTTATCAGCAATGATCTCAGACTTGGCAGTCTGTCCAAATAGGAGAGACTCAAGGAAAAGGTTCCTGGGAGACTTCATGTGACTTGCATCGACTTCTACTTACAGTCAAGTCGCGCTAAGTCGCCCCAAAAGTCGGACTCCATTAACTGCACTGAAAATCGTGGTAATACGTGATGGAGATCGCGGTGGGGGGGGGGGGGTGTGTGTGTATCGAGATCGCAATTTTATTACGATTAATTGGGCAGCTCTGAAATACACACACACATTTTATATATATATATATATATATATAGTTCGTTTGGGTGGGGTGAACAGCACTGCCGTCTTCTTACCGGTGCTCGCAATCAAGCCTTACCCTAAGGCTGTATGCGCCCTTTCTCAAGGTAGGAACGATCCGTAGGATCGTTCTGTGTACAGACTACAAAAAGGATAATTGTTGCTATATGTGGAGACATATTCCTCATGTGAGATAAATATATATTGATTGTCAATAACACCATACATAAATGTCTGGATCTACCGAAGACTAACGTGACAACAAAGGGTGTATAATAGCGCTACGACAGTCCTAAAAGTTCAAACGGTGCTGGCTAGTGCCTGTAAAGCGCCAGATAAAAGATGAAAATTATATGTCTAAAAAGAGTTCTTTAGGTATTCACCGACCACCAAAGAAAATATCTTCCAAGTGAAGAAATCCACCACGTGCAGAGTGCTCGTATACAAGAATCTGCTTACCAGATATCCTGAGAAAAACCGCTCTATGAAGGACTTAATCCTTATGCAAGGGATTGCTGGTTAAATTACTTCCATCACAGCAAAACTTCAGCACATTCCTCATAGACAGTGCAACCCATATGACATTGTTCAGAAATACTTGTGGGGATTTCGGTATACCAAAGATCTAATTCTCCATCAATAATCTTCCAAATAGATCTCTTAAAACGGTGGTATATTATCTCACCAGTCACCAGATCCACATGCGGAAGAAAAGGGCTTACATAGTGTGACTCAGTAACTTAACATTTATTAATTCCATTAAAATCACACTTACAAGGCACACAATATACACTGCATAACACCGCAATCTGTTGTATGTGTATAGCGAACGTCTCACCCGGCGTGGATGAACGGTGCTGGATCCAAGCACCTTATCCTCCTCACAGTCCGTGGCAGAGACGCTGCTTCCTGGATTCCTTGTCGTGGGGTCACGCCCTGACGCGTTTCGTCATCACGACTTTTACGAAGGGCGTGACCCCACGGCCAGCTCTTCTCATTTAAAAACAGTCTGAAGGGGCGGGCACAGCCGACTGCAAATCGCGGTCCCTTATCACGCTTCATCATACAGCCAATAAGGCTTAATGTGTCCCCATACTACTATTTTAGATGAGGTAGGCAATCTATGACAGGCTGCGTCATCCCCAAAGATCGAAACATGGGTGAATATAATAGCCATTTTGCAGGCTTACTGAGACCGCGATTTTCTGTTAAAGCTGATCCGCACCATCCTCTCCCTGCATATGGGAAATTTATAACTTAAAACATCATAAATCTATATATAGACTCATTTTAAAAAACAACTGGATAAAAGGGCGGCAGACATTTTTTTAAAAGCCTCCATAATGATAAAATAGACAAACAGTTGTATGGATACATAAATTCTCATATGGCTGTTAACACCAAGCCTATAGAATCTTGCAAGTACAGCCCATTATATTTATCAGGATTTCATCATAAAATCTAGAACTGGTAAAAAAGCAATAGAGATGGATAAATGAAAGAAAAAATTATATATATAAAAAGATATAAAAAAAAAAAAAAAATTATTAAAAATAAGTGAATATTAAAACTCAAGAAAAGAACATCCCCAATCAGCCCCAATCAATCTCTCAAAGTGGTGGAAAGAGGGGACTGAAAGGCAACCGACCCGATCCTCCCCGAACTTTCCGTTGTTAACTAATGGGTAAGAGTTCGGGGAGGATCGGGTCGGTTGCCTTTCAGTCCCCTTTTTCCA
>BLSH010316379.1:1035056-1047681 GCA_018402905.1 Glandirana rugosa | reverse complement strand
GAGACAGAAAGTAGAAAACTTTTAAAGGGACCAGGTAAAGTAAAAGAAAAAGAGAAGAGAAGGTAAGGGGGCAAACAGAAAACCTGGAAACAAGAAAAGCTGATCCTGAGGCTTTCCTCACATGCATACACCAAACCTTGTGACATGGCAGACTTCGTTCCTGAGAGGAAACACTGCAAACCCCAAAAGATCCGCAGAAGGGGTTCCCTGACTTTTTAGCGCTAATAGCGGCCCAAGAACAGGGACTGCGTCCGGGAGAGGCTTAACCCGGCGGAACTGCTTCATCAGCAGAGGTATGGATCTGGTGCTGTCATCTTCACTGATCAGAGGTATGAGGAAAAAAAGGAGAATATTGGGGGAGGTACTACCTCTTTAATTTATGCTATTCACTGGTCCTAGGGGAGGAGTCGAGGCGGAGCTCTATCATCTGTATGCTGCCATGGAGGTGCCAGGAAAGTGATTTATATGTGAAACCTGTGGACCGCAATCACTTGTTGCACCAGAAAAGCTTTCACCCACCAGGAGCATTTAAGGCTGCATTCACACCTGAGCGTAGCGTTTTCAGGCAGAAATACACGCGTTTTTTACCTCGATTTTTACCGCGATTTTGTACAGGTCAAAAGGTCACCAATGTAAAAAGTAGAAAAACGCCCAAATCAAGCTACAAAAATACTTCCAGAACTTGTTTGAGATTCAGGCGTTTTCAGGCTTTTGGCTTCAGGTGTTTGAGTGGAGATGTGAACCATCTCTATAGAGAATCATTGATTGTTTTCCCTCCAGTGTTTTGTAGCTTCATGCTTCAGGCTACAAACGCCCAGGTGTGAATGGGGCCTCAATCAGTACCCAAGAGTCAGTTTTCACGTATTAGACGCATTGTGAGTGACCCCAAAATTAGGGAAGAACGTCTTGATGAGGTAGAAAACAAACTAGAAAAGAGAGGTTATAAAAGATTAGGACAGAAGCAGAGAAAACAACAAAAAAATACAGAGGTCAAAGGAGGTTACCGTTTGTGACACAATACCATCCATACTCAAAGCGAGTTTTTAATATCATTAAAAAACATTGGACAATTCCGCGGGACAATTATCCATCCATTGAGGAATTTCAATATGTCACAATGTCAGCCTATCGCAAGGGGCGTACAATTTACTCCCGGGTGGTTAGATCGGACGGTGGCAGGATCAAAAAAACGAATATTGGTAGAACCTTTTTGGGTACCCCTAATTATGGTTCCTATCCATGTCTAAGCTGCATTCAGTGCAACAGCATGATTAAAGGGAAAACGTTTAATCACCCACATACTGGGGAAACTTTGGAAATTAAGGGATACCACACATGCCAATCGCCATTTGTGGTATACCTTATTAAATGTCCCTGTGGTCTCCTCTATATAGGGGAGACCACTCAAAAGGTAAAAGATAGGATAGCGAGACATAAATATGCAATAAGAGATAAATTAACAAAATTACCTTTGGTTAACCACTTCAATACTATGCACTTAGAACACTTTACTACCAGACCAATTTTCAGCTTTCAGTGCTGTTGCGCTTTGAATGACAATTGTGCGGTCGTGCGACGCTGCACCCAAACAGATTTTTTATAATTTTGTTCCCACAAATAGAGCTTTCTTTTGGTGGTATTTGATCACCCCTGCATTTTTTATTTTTTGCGCTACAAATAAAAAAAGACCGAAAATTTAGCAAAAAAAAAAAAAATTCTCTATTTTTGTCACAAAACTTTGTAAATAAGTAAATTTTCTCCATCACTGGTGGGCACTGATGAGGCGGCACTGATGAGGCTACACTGACAGGCACTTATATGCAGCGATGATGAGCACTGTTAGGCGGCACTGATAAGCAGCACTGACGGGTACTGAAAGGTGGCACTGATATACAGCACTGATGGGCACTAATATGCAGCACTGACGGACACTGCTAAGCGGCACTGATGGGCACTAATAGACAGCATGGATTGGCACGCATAGGCGGCACTGGGCACTGATAGGTGGCACTGATAGGTAAGCACTGGTAGGTGGCAATGGTGGGCACTGATATGTGGCACTGGTATGCACTGGTATGCATTGATCCCTTAGCAGGCTCCATGGTGGTCTAGGGTGGCGATCCGAGGGAGGGCTGTGCTGATAAATCATCAGCACAAACCCTCCCTGTCAGGAATGCAGCCGATCGGCTCTCCCCTCCTCAGGTCTGCAGACCTGAGTACAGGAAAGCCGATAAATGGCTTTCCTGTATTACACTGTGACCAGCCGTGATTGGTCACGGCTGGTCACATGGTAAAGTGCTTCAGATCGAATCGCTTTACCGAGATCGGTATTGCGGGGGGTCAGACTGACCTCCCACACCACCGATCGCCGCGATGCGCGCCCCCCCGGGCGCGCGGTGGCTTGTTATCCTGAGGACGTCATATGACGTCCAGTCAGGATAACTGAGCCACTTCCCGGCCGTCATTTTGCATACGGCAGTCGGGAAGTGGTTAAGCATTTTGTAGATATGGGACATACAGTGTCCCAGTTACGGTTTATGGTAATAGAAACTGTGACACAAGATAGGAGGGGAGGTGATAGAGAAACTAAATTAAGAAAGAGAGAGGTTTTCTGGATAAACCGTTTGGATACCCTTTTTCCTAAAGGGTTAAATAGAGATTTTGATCTGCATCTATTCCTATAGGGGTCTAAGCTTTAAAACAAGGATGTGATCTAATTGGTCTGGGCCTGGCTCTTTGATTGGTTTGTTTTATTTATTTGCTTTTTCACATATACATTTGGGTTTTTTTTTTTTTGTTGTTTTTTTATTAAATTTGTGAAACAAATCATGTGTATTTGTATAGACATAAAAAATCTGTGTGATGAATTGGAGCTAAGCCATTGGGATTGTTCTGTGTATGGACGTGGAAGATTGAGTCTAAACATTAGATGTGAATATCTAAGTAATTGTCCTAATTGATTCCTCATCCATTGTGAATAAATAGCACTAATAGAATGTGATTTGAATATTGTTCCATACCTTGAGAAAGGGCGTGAGAGGAGGACAATAGCCCGAAACTGTTGGTAAATATGGAGCAAGATCGTTGTCTTGTTATGGACTTTGTTTGACTTACATGATCTTTTTATGATCAGTATGTTACCATTTGATGAAAATTCTTGAATGATGCTTGTATTTTGATACTTTAAAAATATTAAAGAAATTGTGTGCAGCAATCCTGGACTTTCATATATATATAATATATATATACATTTTTTTTATTTTTTTTTTAATGCGTGGAAGGTGGCCTGGTTTCCATATTGTCACAGCAGTCACATGATCAAGAGCCCATCCCATTGGCTCCTGATCAGATGCCAGGGCCAAGAGCTGTTGGTGATAACCCAGTCAATGTGCTGGAATCCTGCAGTGAGGAAGTGCCCAGCACATACCTCAGGACGATGTGGATACATATGTGCAAAGGCAGGGCTTTAAAGTCCAATTTTCTTTCCATTGCATACTGTATATGCATTATGTGGTCAGCAAGAGGTTACAGTGGTTATAAACCTGTCATTCCTATCTGCTGTCTCACTCCTCTGCTATCAACATGAGTCACTTCTGAGATGTTTTCCTGACACCATTAGAAAAAAGGTGACAGGAGAGGGATCTCCAACTGACTGACAGCCTCATCCCTGTTCATGTGTGAATGGGGGTGTGTCCCTTCCCTCCAATCAGCTCTTTGCAGAGGTAACTTCAGCTATCTGCCCTTTTTTTCTGAGAAGCTTTATAAATTCTGCCATTTGAACAGCTGTAGAGAGACTGCAGATAAACAGGTACAACGTATGTAGGAGGATTTATTCCATCACTGTGTATCACCTAAGGCCAGGCACTTCACTGGGGATATGTAAAGGTTTACAACCACTTTAAAGAGGAAGTAAACCCTGATGGGGTTTACTTCCTCTATGTTACCCTGCAATGTAAAAACATAATGGACTAGTATGCATCGGCCCATTATGTGCCACTTACCTGCATTGGAAGCCTGCAATGTCCCCGTTCCAGGCCGCGTCCATCTTCTGCTCCTCTTCCTTCCGGGCCCATGATCTCCGGCTCTGTAACTGGCTGGAATCGCGTGACGTCACTCCCCCGCATGCGCGCGGAGCCGCCAGTCAGGGCACGATCTCAGTGAAGGAACGGCATGGCATGGAGGCCATTTCTTCACTGCACATGTGCCTGATGACGTGAGCACATCACAGTACACTGCATATCTCCTAAACCATGCAGGTTTGGGAGATATGCATGAAACCTACAGGTAAACTTTATTATAGGCTTACCTGTAGGTTAAAGTGGTTTTCAGGGGTTGACAACCACTTTAAGTTAAACAAGGGAGTGGACATGAATGTGTCAGTATTATCTGGAGTCATTGGGTGGCAATAGGAAGCTCTGCCACTACAAAACATATAAATGTGCTCCCAGCATGTTCTTATAGTATTTCCTATTATTTTCCATGCTAAAGTTGTCCACTTTTTAAAAATGCATTGGGGTTTATTTACTAAAACTAGGGAGTGCAAAATCTGGTGCAGCTGTGCATGGTAGCCAATCAGCTTCTAACTTCAGCGTGTTCAATTAAGCTTTGACAAGAAACCTGGAAGCTGATTGGTTTCTATGCAGAGCTGCACCAAATTTTGCACTTCAGTTTTAGTAAATCAGCCCCAATGCCGCCTTCCCCATCTAGTATAAGGTGGTGTTGGCTCTCTGCTTATCTCAGTGGGGGGACCTGCAGTGTTCTCTCATGTTTTGGACCTACGGAAATGATATTGTGACCTGCTCTGGCAGAAAGCGGCAGTAAGGGGCAATTGTCATCTCTTGTCTATGGGGAGTCCCTACTACTCACTGCTGGAAATTCAATCTACAGAGGCGCTTGGTGAACAAGCCAGCTCATTTACCAGAACAAAATGGAACTTTTGGGTGGATTGATTCTTTCTTTAACCAGTTCCCGACCGCGCGCCGTGTTTTCACGGCGGCAGTCGGGATGCTGAGCGGGAATCACCGTAAAAGACGGCGATCTGCAATCAGCCACTAGGGGGGCGCGCGTGCGTCGCCGGCGGCACACCCGCCGCACTCCTGAGGAGTGTGCCCGCGGCTCGGGCGGACCTGATGTCCGCCGGTGAGCCGCTATGAGCAGCCACAGGGAAAGAACGGGGAACCGCCGATGTAAACACGGCGGTTCCCCGCTCTGTTGGTAGGGGCATGGGTGATCTACTGATCCCTGCCACTGGGATCAGTTAGATCTCTCATGCCCATGTTAGCCCAACCCCCCCCACAGCAAGAACACACCCAGGGAACACAGTTAACCCCTAGGTCTCCCCCTGCAGGTTAACCCCTTCACTGCCAATGACATTTATACAGTAATCAGTGGATATTTAAATTTCTGATTGCTGAATAAATGTCATTGGTCCCAAAAAAGTGTCAAAAATGTCCGACATGTCCGCTGAAATATCGCATTACCGCTAAAAATCGCAGATCGCCGCCATTACTAGTAAAAAATAAAAAAAAAATAAAAACCCGAGAAATTAATTCTCACTATCCGTAAACGCTGCCACTTTTGCGCAAACCAATCAATAAACGCAGATTGCAATTTTTTTTATCACAAATATGAGGAATTATATAAATCGGCCAAAAACTGTGAAAAAAAATGTTTTTTTATATATTTTTTTTGGATTTGAATTTTAGCAAAAAGTAATAAATTTGTTTTTTTTTTTTGCAAAATGGTCGCTCTTCTTTTGTTTATAGCGGCAAACAGAAATGACGCAGAGGCGATCAAATACCACCAAAAGAAAGCTCTATTTGTGGGAAAAAAAGGACGCAAATTTTGTTTGGGTGCAACGTTGCACGACCGCGCAATTGTCAGTTAAAGCGACGCAGCGCCGAATTGCAAAAAGTGCTCTGGTCCTAAAGCTGGAAAACCTTTCGGTTGGTAAGTGGTTAAAGCTGAACTCTATTTTGGACAGTTTTACAGGCTGCTCTCCTGGAAATTCAACTCCTCCAGACGGACATCCACCATCAAGGAATCTTGACATTTGCATATCTCCCAATCCATCAGGGCTCAGGACTCGAGAGGAATACTTAGGCAGGGTGCTGTGATGTTTTCAGGTGGTTATATACAATACCCTGCTACCCCTCCAGCCAGCCACGGTATGCTGGCATTGCATAGAGAAGCATAGAGACCCGGTGAAGAGATCACAGGGTCTAAAATGTATGTAAAAAAAAAAAAGAAAAAAAAAGTTGTTTTTATTTCATTTGCATATTTGAGGGGAGGGGGAGGAACCAGAGAAGGCAAAATAAATGCAGTTCACTTTTGGGAACATGTTTTTAGGGTGCAACAAGTAACATGTTCCCAATGCTGCCCGATTTACACCCCCCCCCCATTACATAAATACGGGAAGAAGTTCCCTGTACTAGCTGTCACTTTTTGAAAACAGCATGCCATACGGGGCACCGCCCACACAGCCACATCATTCATTCACAGAACTCTGTCTGTGAATGAACTACAAGTACTGACATCCTTTGTGACTGTCAGCTTGTAATTTTCAATGAACTACCACGGCACTGTGGAGCACCACCAATTGTGTGGCCAATCACAGCTAGCAACACAATTGTATACAGTGGATGACATGAAAGGAAGCCATCCATTGTTTACAATTGTCATGTGATCTGCTGTGATTGGTCACAGTGATCACATGAAACTGGCAACGAGCCGATGCAGTGATCAGTCATCACAGCCGGTAAAAGATCGCACCACAGCGTGGCCCCATGAGAGGCGCGTTCTGGGAGGATGTCGTGAAGTTCTCCCAGAACAACAGTGCTCCCACCCAGCCGTCATTTTATGATGGGCGGGAAGGTGTTAAAGTAGAATGGTTTTCAGCCCAGGAGGCTGCCATCTTGGCCTTTGTTTCATCTTTAACTGCCATGATGCTGCACATGTATCAGTTATGACTCCAATTTGATGGTTTGACAGTTTGGTTGCGATCACAAGCAATGTGACAGTCACATTCCCAGCACCTGCCGGTTTTGAAATTATTAAATTGATGGGTTTAGTTCCGCTTTGAAACCTTTTAAAGCTTCATTTCTTTTTTACAGCAACACATCTGCATAAATTACTGTTACATAATAGAATTAGGGTTCCTTCTCACAACATTCAGAAGCACTTACTTTTTTGCATAGTTCTGCCCCTTCTTGCAGGTGTCTGTTTGCTGCTTCCCTGAATATCCAAGATGATGAATGCGGAACTTTACCCATAACAACTTAATAAATAATGTTGTTTGGCAAGGAACATGCATTCCACATTAATAATTATGCTGCCAAAATTAGTGTGTGCTGTAAATTGCCTCCAGCATTGCTCCTGTTCCTTCTTGATGAAGGCGGCCATTTTGCTGAAGCCCAGAGCCCCTGAACAGAAGTAAATCAAAAAGCGGAACTAAACCCATTAATGCCAGGATTGCTAACTGTCACATCTTCTTGTGTCCTCAACCACACTGTCAAACCATCAAATGACTGGTGTCATAACTGATCGCATGTGCAGCACCATGGCAGTTACAGATCAAACAGAAGCAGCCTCCTTGGCTGTAAGGATAGAAGGGCTTAATTGCGCTTTAAGGCTGTCAGCTGATCGGCCTGTACAACATCAGCAATGCCAAAAAAATGAGACCAACTGAGCATATGCAGAGCCGGGTGAGACAGCGTGTTACTGGATTTGAAATAGCATAGGCACTTATTTTTAATGTTTTACATGGCTATTTATTTATTTATTTATTTCAGGTACTTGTATAGCGCCGTTAATTTATGCAGGGCTTTACATCTACATTGTACTTTCATGTCAGTCCCTAACCTCAAGGAGCTTACAATCTAAGGTCCCTAAAACCTCGTACACACAATGCGACGGTCGTACGACCGAGCAGCCAAAATTGTATGTTGGCTGTTGTATCTCGCTTACTGACATGCACTAAGCGATCGTACGACCAAGCCTAACGTGGTGACGTGCTACGAGCGTATAAAGAGGAAGTTCAGGTGAATGTGATTTGTGACTTAAGAATGTAAGTTTACACGAACGGACACTTCCGGGCGTTCCTGACTTCTGAGCATGCGCGTTTTGCACATACAACTTGTTGGACCAACTTCTCTGGTACACACGATACAACGGTCGTACGACCGCTTGTTGTACAACCAAAGTTTTCTAGTCTGCTCATCCAACTTCTGTTGTACAACCGTCGCATGTCAGCTGTTCTAATTGTGCGTACTAACGGTCGGATGATCGTACAACAAGCTGTTGTACGACCGTCGCACCATGTGTACGGGCCTTTACTCACATTCATACATACACTTACTAGGGCCAAATTAGACAGGATCCAATTAACCTACCAGCATGTCTTTGGAGTGTGGGAGAAACCCACGCAGGCACAGGGAGAACATACAAACTCCAGGCAGGTAGTGTCGTGGTGGGGATTCAAACCAGCGACCTTTTTGCTGCTAGGCAAAAGTGCTAACCACTACACCACATACTATGCTTGCAAAAGGAGCCAGCCTGAAGTGATCTAGCAGGACTTCATTTTCTGACTAAAGTTCCACTTGAAGTTAACACTCACGATATCAGCAAGAACACCTCCAGGACTATGTTTCATCATCTTTTGCGTCATCTCTTAGATTGTAAGTTCTAACGAGCAGGGCCCTCTTATTCCTCTTGAATTGCTGCGCTATATAAATCCTGTATAATAATAATTACTCATACATCCCTATATTTAACTTTTTTATTGTGTTAAGAACATGATCATGCTGCATGCACCAATTCACACAGGCAGCCTGGACTACAAACACAAAATAGTCCTCCTCCAAGGGACGTAATTGACAATGACTCCAGAGGCAGTGCCTTGGAAGCTTCTTCTCTGCTGCTGCCCCTGGGAGGAGGAGCAGAGGGTGTTGTTTGTGTGTATCTCCTCTTGAGTTGCTTGTGCATGACGATGCAGGTAGTGTGACTATTTTACCTAGGGTTGCCACCTCATCCCTTCAAACCCGAACACATATGAATTACACAGGTTCTGAGGCCAACTTAATGCAAATAAGGCACCAAGTGGGTTTAATTACCACCTTAATCAGCCACAGAACCTGTGTAATTAATATGTGTTTGGTTTTAAAGGGATGAGGTGGCAACCCTAATGTTACCCTATATTCAGAACCTGGAAGCATGCATGAAAGGGTGGCTGTATACACCCTGCTTAGGAAAACAGAAAATTGGGGCCAGTGCAAAGGAAATTAGCAGAATAGAGAGGAAATGAAGGTCAGGTAAGGGGTTGTACAGATACTGTTTTTTTTTTTTTTTTTTTTTTTTTGAATCGGCGAGCATTAGTACAGATACTTTTGGTCAAGTACTTGCTGATACCGAGTAGCGATACTTTACAGTGCGATTTGCGTCAATACAAAATAAATGTACGTAAATCAAACTGCAAAGAATCACATACGATTTGAAAGGGAATGCAGTGTGATTCCTGTCTGAATTACATGCAATTTCACCCACCATGCATGTGCGTGTAGAAAGGGAAGCGCCGGCTAGAGGCCAGTTTATGAAAAACGTCAATGTCCCCTCCCACTGCCTATACGAATGATCAAGCGGCTGAACTGCCTGGTGTAGGGGATCGCTGGCTGGAAAGAATGATATCTGAATGGTGCCTGTAGCTGCTGGCCCCGTTCAGTCATAACCTTTTAAAGTCCAGGATGTCCATGGACGTCCTACCGGTGGGAAGGGGTTAAGTACATATCTGTTCAAATGCAAAATCTGCATAATAGTCCCGATGCGTCTGATGATGGCAAATCACGTCCACTAGAGGTGCTCACAGGGCTGTAGGAGAAGTTCCAGGGCCCCTGTGGGTATAGGGCGGAAGTGATGTTAGCTTGGGGGCGGACTGCCTCTACATCTCCTCCAGTGGCAGTGATTTGCCATTATCAGCAGGACCGGGACACTATGCAGATTTTGCATTTGACCATATATGTACTTAAAGTGGATGTAAACCCACCACCCACCCAGTATAACCTAATGACACAGTATTAATGTATATATACACACACACACACACACATGTAAGCCTCCTGCATCTATCCCTACCTTGCAAATGTCCTTTCTGTAAGCACTAGCAGCTCTGTAAAACTATGAAATCAGTGGGTGTCTGTGTTTGCTGGAGTTTGGTGGGTGGAGTTGTGATGTCACAAGCCTCCCCACCCACCTCTATACTGAGACATTGAAGAGGGAGGGAGGGGGGGGCGTGTAAAACTTTCTCTGCTGTGTGAAGGAGATAAGCAATTTGCTTGTCACTCACAGAGCAAGGGGCGGATGGACTGTGTATTTCCCTGTTAGTCGGACTTTCTCTTCCTGAAAAAAGATAAGCTCATTACTCACAGTTGGATTAACTCTTTGTGACAAGACTGGGCACAGATGACATAACATGCTATACTCTACCAGGCAGAATTATTCATTACATTCTTTTTTTTCGGGTTTACCTCCACTTTAAAGCAGATGTAAACCCTCACATATACCCAGTGAAGTGAACAGCCTCAGATGATACACAGAGATCAAACAAATCTTCCTACTTTTTCATACAAGTTTTACATGTATATCTGCTGTCTTCAGCTTTATATATTCTTTAGAATGTGCACATCGTGTTAAAGATTTGCTCTTCCTGTTCAGCACTGAGGGTGAATTCTTGGCATACAGCCAATACAGCTGATTGGAGGAAAGGCACACCCCTCCCCACACTACAGGTAGAGGACAGAAGCAATGTGCAGAGCTGTGCTGTGACAAGACCAGCTCTCTGCTAATCTATTTATAGCAACCTCCCACAACACAAATTTCAGGCTGGTTTTATCTTGGGTGATGGAGAGCTTGTCAGACGTTATCATGCTGATAACATCAGCAGCAAGACATGGGACTTACTGCTTTGGAAAGAGATACAAAAACACTACAGATATGTGCTTAGGTTTAATTTTGTGAATCAAGTTTTACATACATACACACACACACACACACACACGTGGAGGGGGAAAGCGCATGCGGGTCTGACAGGAATCACACTGCATTTCTGTTCAAATCGCATGAGATTCTTTGCAGTGTGATTTGCGCCCATTCATTTTGTATTGATGCAAATTGCACCGCAAAGTACCGGTTTCAGCATCGGCAGCATTTGCGCAAGTACTGATACTCGCACGAATGCTTGGTATTAGCACTGATACCGATGCAACCCTACAAAAAAGGTAAATACACTTAACCTATAAGAAAAATGGAACCAAACATCAAGACAGCCGATCACCTAGCAATTTCAGAAATAAGAGTTGAGCAATGAGGATTCTGAAAACCAGTGACATTCCAAAGACAAAATTTTGACGATGCCATCCTTAGAAGTTAAGGGCTACTGAGTAGAAGAAGACAGCTGTATCAGTCAGTATGGAAATCAAGTGCATTCGTAAATTTAATATAATTTTTTGTATTCCTAGTCATTTCATCACATTCTATTTACAGAGGTCTGAATCTTACAACTTCACCTGGATCTGGCTACTTTGTAGCCTGCCCCTTGATTTCAAGTATTTCATTAGTCCCTGTCGTCTCCTCCATGTGACACGGACCCCGTACTCATGCTCTGGAGTATCTTCTGCCAGCACCTGCCCGTTCCCCTGGGGGGTGTTGGCTGCCTCCTGTGTGGTGCCCCTCCTGGAGACTGGTGTTGGCAGGTCAGCTGGGGCAGGTGCCAGCGTTGTGGTTTGTGTCAGACTTGCATCTGGAACCTTTATATTTGGAGTCTTTATATCTGGAGTCCTTATATCTGGTGGGCTTGCAGTGTTATCACATGAGCGTTGAGGAGGAGACTCTGGCGCGGGGGTTTGCAAAACCAGCTTTTGCTTGGGCCTCCTCCTGGCACAGAATGACTGAGTTTGTATTACACTAGTTGTGTTCTGACTGCTAAACGATAATGAAGGAAATTTACAGACGCTCTGTTTCCTTGTTGGCGCTCTGAGTGCGTTCCGACTTGTGTCTCCAGGGCGGCTCTGTAAAGTGGCATTGGAGGATGTGTGGCGGAGGCGACGTCGTGCTGGGAAATGCAGTTCTACAGTGTGATCAAATTGTGGAGACACCTATATGTGGGAGAAGGATACAGTCAGTTATGGGACAGCTGAAAGTACAGGCTTGTATACATAGGCATTAGATCACAGCTTTACTCCGTTCGGACATGAAAGTCGACAGGGTATTGACTGACATAGGAAGAGGGTGTATATCCACAGAGGTGTTAAACTAGTGTGACATCTTGACGTAAAGGGTCGTGCTGCAGCGGAGGCGGTGTGTAGGAGGTTACGGTGAAATGTCTCGGCGGGACCTCTGTGTTCAGCCTTGCGTGAGTCTCGCGGTTGTTCCTTTGTCTCGCAGACATTTAAAGGAAGTAATAGCAAATCGTCAGTCTTGTGTTGATCACATTATGTTTGAGTCAGTAAGACACGGTCCTCCTCCGGGTTCGTTTTCGACCAAAACGTTTGGGGGCGCGGTCTCAGAGGAGGAGTTGCGAGTACACTATTGTGACGTTCGGGTGGTCTATATTCCTGAGGTCTATATTTCTGAGGTT
>BLSH010316379.1:1022708-1035046 GCA_018402905.1 Glandirana rugosa | reverse complement strand
GTGTCGCCCCAATTCGCCTCAAATCGCCTGACATCAGAAATCCCATTGGAATGAATGGAGCCGTCTTAATATGCGCTACTCAAGTCCAAAGCGATTCCAAAAAAGGTTCCTGTACTATTTTCAAGCGGCTCCTAGGCGAATTGAGCCCATAGAAGTCAATGGAAGTTCGCTTTCAAGTCGGATCCCAGTCTATGAAGAAGCGACTTTCCAGGAAGAAAAACATAATTTTGCCAGAAGACACACCTCTCATGTCCCAGGTACTCTTGTTGAAATCGCCTGAAATCGCCTAGAATCGCCTGATATCGCTTCGCAATCGCGCCGCTTCGCTTTGCAATCGATTCGCAATCGCGCCGCTTCGCCTTTTCAAATCGCCTAGCAAATTCGCCCCGAAGTCGGATCGCCTCAGTGTGAACCGGCCCTAAGGCCTCATTTACATGGGCATGCTAAGGTGTACACCTGTGTAAGGCTGCATGCACACCTGAGCATCACGTTGTTGAGCATTTTGTCAAGTGTTCTATGCGCATCTTTAAAACATTTTTGAGCTTTGGCAATTTTTAATTAGCCAATAGAGAAAAATATCTGTTTCATCATTTGTTGCTATGTTTTTCAGTTTTTCTAATCTGCTTTTAACTATTATTTTTTTGTAAGGGGTTAATTTAAAGTGGTTGTCAACTCGTGACAACCACTTTAACCTACAGGTAAGCCTAGAATAAGGCTTACCTGTAGGTGCCCTGCATATCTCCCAAACCTGCACGGTTCAGGAGATATGCAGTATTCTGCATGTGCCAGCGTCATTTCGGCACATGCGCAGTGAAGAAACTGCCTCCGTGCCGTTTCTTCACTGTGATCGTGCAGTGACTGGCAGCTCCCGTGATTGGCCAGAGTCTCGGTCCAGGAAGGAGGGGCTGAAGATGGACGCTGCCTGCACAGGGGACATCGCTGGACGTCACAGGCAAGTGACACAATGGCCTACTATGCATTGCTTTACAGGGGAATATTGAGGACGTAAACCCCTTCAGGGTTTACTTCCTCTTTAATGATTTTCTTACTTAGGTAAGAAGTTAAGGGTTAATATTCGTGTTCCGGTTTAATGCTTGGATTAGGGTTTATTGTTAAGGGTTAATATTAGGGTTAAGGGTTGGGGTTAGGTTTTTTTTATTTATTCATTTTATTATTTTCATTTAGTTATTGCATTTGAGCAGAAAAACACTCAAAGCGCAACAAAATGCACTAAAACACTTTCCAACAAGAAACGCTTCAAAAACGCACCAATCTACCCAATTCAAGCTCCAGAAAAAGCTCCAGAACATTTCTGAGCTTCAGATGTTTGGCTTCAGGCAACTTGTGGAGATGAAACCAACTCCATAGAGAATAATTGATTTTTTTCCTCCTCCAGCGTTTTGAAGCTTAAGGCTGTGAATAGGGCCTGATGGCCCTGTTTGCCTGCATTGGATGCATAGGCATTCCATTCCACCTGCATGCATGCAGTCCCATTCATGTCAATTGGAATGCAGCAGCTGATATCCACGGGGTGCAGGTCCCCATATGCAGACAGTGTGCGTTTGGAGATCTGCACCCACCCAGATGTCAAAATGACCTCCCACTTCTGTGACAGTAGTGAATTAATATTTGCTAATGTCTTCCTACTTCTCCTACTAGCCAATCAGGAAGCAGGTCCTGAGACTTGATTGGCCGGTAGGAGAAGTAACAGCCAGGACTCGGGAGGAGATGCGGGGAGGGAGCTGCGATGGGGTAAGTGCAGGGCTGGCGAGTAGGTGGCCTGGTGGGCAATCGATCGATGAGGTGGGGGGGAGTGAGGGGGCCAGGTTTGTTTGCCGCCCCCAAACAAAATGAGCACCAGCCGCCACTGGTTATAACCCTCCCTTATTTTATCGTCCAAAATATTTAAAAAAAAAAAGTTTTGTCTATAGTTACACTTTAATGCAGGGGATGCATTAAAGTAGGGGGTCTCCAAACTTTCTGAAGAAAGGGCCAGTTTACTGTCCTTTGGACTTTAGGGGGGGCAGACTTACGCCTCGTACACACAGGACGACGATCGTATACAACAGGTCGTTCTAACGACCGTTGTATGCGCGATTAGAACAGCCGAACATACGACGGTCGTACAAGGGAGTTGTATGAGCAAACTAGAAAACTTGGTCGTACCAACAAGTGCTCATACGACCGTTGTATGCGCGGTTAGAACAACCGACATACGATGGTCGTACAAGGGAGTTGTATGAGCAAACTAGAAAACTTGGTCGTACCAACAAGCGCTCATACGACCGTTGTATCGTGTGTACAGAGCAGTTGGTACAACAAGTTGTATTGTGCAAAACACGCATACTCAGAAGTCAGGAACGGCCGGATGCTAATTACATGCACCTGAATGTTCTTTCTGTGCTCTTACGAACGTGTAGTGCAGTCCGTATGCAACATACAATTTGCGACGATCGTACGTACGATCGTCGTCCCGTGTGTACGAGGCTTTAGGGTTGCCACATCATCCCTTTAATCCAGGACACATACTAATTGCACAGGTTCTGTGGCTGATTAAGGTGGTGATTAAACTCAGGTGGTGCCTTATCTGAATTAAATTAGCCTCAGTGCCTGTGTAATTCATATGTTGTCCTGGATTAAAGGGATGATGTGGCAACCCTAGGCAGACTGTGCCCAGTGGGAGTAAACAATGCCTGATCATTGGTATGAGGGGAGAAATAGTTGGTGTCAGTGGATGGAATAGGGCCCCAATGAGGGTGTCAGTGGCAGGAATTATGCACCAAGTATTGGGAGAGGGGCCCTGAAGCGCCGGCAGGGAACCCAAGAAGAGGAGGATTGGGGCTGCTCTGTGCAAAACCATTGTACAGAGGAGGTAAATGACATGTTTGTTATTTTAAAGAAAAAAATAAATAAAAGAAAAATGTATCACTTTAAGGGCCAGTTCACACCATAGAAACGCAGTCCGGATGCTTTTCTGCATGCACGTTTTTGACGCTTCTCCGGTCCGTTTTTGATGCAGTCCAGTGCAGTTTTTCCCCCTTTTTTTCTTAGGACATGTGCATTCCAGTGCATTTTACCGCGTTCCAGTACAGTTCAGTGCATGAAAAATGCAGCATGTTCTACTTTTTTTTCTGGAGCTGGAACTGACTGCACTGGTGTGAACTATGCCATTGGAAACCATATAACCTACTTTCCATGCATTTTTGATGCAGAATAAAAATGTACTGGACTGTGTGTGGTGTGAACTGACCCTAAGGTAAAACAAGTTTTGACCTTAGAACCAATTTTAAGTATGTCCATGTTAATGAGGCCTAAGAGAGATGAGGACTATGTAGAGCCAAAACTTTTTTTTTTAAATTTAGCTTTGAACAGGAAAAAAAAAAAAAAGTTAAAACCTGTGAGCTTCGTTTTTGCCATCTGTGTCCCTTTGATGAGACTTCCCTTCACTTCTATCCCTGAAGCCACAAGAGGAAGTGAGGGGAAATTTCTCCATGGCTGTGATTATATCATCCATGGCCCCTTAAAAATATTCTTAGTGTTTCTCTCTGTGTTCCCTACTCTGTCCAAAACTTTAGGAAAAAAAAAAAAGATATATATATTCCATTTGCCTCTGTATGAACAAGTGTGTAAATTTACCCAAGAAGTGGATGTGTTGTGATCCAAGGGCTTGGTGGGCACACATATGGGGTTTTCTGCCTTCGGTGGCGCCGTGCCATACTCATGGATGGAACCCCGCTGTGGGCTCTCCAGGAAGATGAGGCGTCCTTTCCGCGGGTTACAAGCGGTCCGCTTCTTGGCAGGCATGAGCAGTCAGATCCTGGCCAGGTGGGAACCACATGGTGAGATGGTGCAGAGGATGGGCCATACACAGGAGCAACCAAACATCCGATGGCGGGGCTGTCTGTTCACAGCAGGTCCTGAATCTGAAAAAAGATTCAACATTAAAGCCTAATGTCAAAGCTGTTCTACTTTAGAATGGATGGCGCGTGAAGGGGTTAAAGTTAGTCTTGCTGTGTGTGACCCCAGTGGGCAGACTCACCTTTCTGGTGACCACTGTCACTGATAGAGAGAGGGGTGGGAAACCCAACATTTTACAGTTGTCACCAGAAAAGGAAGTGACAGGAAATCTAACAATGGGGACAACTAAGAGGGGATCCCCCCCCCCCATGGGCAACACAATGTCTACACACGGTACCTGCTGGTTGCTATAGGGATAGTCAGTGGCTTAGGAGTGATACCTGCTGGTTGCTATGAGTGACAACACCCCGCCTCACTTCCATAAAGAGTCCATGTGTACACAATGGATCGGTACTTCCTGCAGCATACAAAGAGATCCCGCCCTCTCTAGAAATCATTGATTGTCAAGACAAACAGCCCTACCGAGCCCAACTCCTTACCCGAATCTCTCCTCTCCCTCCGCCCCTCTTCGCTGCCCGCTCGCCCTCTCATTGGCTGCTGCCCTATGTGACACCCAGCTCTGTCCCGCCATTGGCCCCAGCTGCTCCTTCCCCAAACAGCTGAGCATCCATTGGCCGCTGATGAGGAGACGCCGTGTACCCTCCAAACCATTGGTCGAGCAAGGGGTGACGTAGGATTCCGGCGGACCGTCATTGGCTTGATTGGTCACTTGACAGGACGTGTCGCAAAGCGCGAAAATTCAAACCGCGGCGGCTGGAAGAGTTCGGGGAAAGGACGGCGACGACCGGGAGAGACAATTCGGTAAAGGAGAGACAGGCTTCCGTGTGTGTGAAGGGGGAGGAGCTGATGGATAGCTACTGGGCAAGGGCGGACATGGTTGCTATGGGTTACAGCTCCTGACCACAACAACACTGCCATGACACAGTGCGAGAGGGGGGTGGGGAGTGCCGGCACATCCACTACAGGGCCTACTTATGGGAGAGGCGTGTGTCACCAGGACACAAGTGTGTGTGTGTGTGTGTGTATTGTTTTAGATTGTAAGCTGTCACTTGTCTGAACTGTCTTGTACTATCACTATTTGTAAGGCGCTGGGCAAATTGTTGGCATTGCATAATCCTGTACAATAATATCTTTATGTCTTAGATGTACATCCAATGCCTTGCTGGATGTGCCAGTTCCTTGCAACACAGTGTGCTGGTTGTCCTCCTATGATGATGCAGCTCTAAGCCCACAATACAGAGAGCTGATCAGATGGGACTCCTTTCACAGAGCGATAAGGGTCATCATTTGCAAACAATGGCAAAAGGGACAGATGGCTGACCCCGGGGTACTGGGGAACTGATGGCTTCAATAAGTGATGGAGATGGGAGAGGAGAGGGGGGGGGGGGGAAACAAACACACCTAAATATAAACATTAGACATGTGAGGGCACTTGGTGAATTTGGCACAAGGAGAATAGATTAGGAAGAAGTGACCTCATACACACAGGGAGTACTTAAAATGGAACTTTAATCATAAAATGAAGTCTTGCTAGATCACTTCAGGCTGGCCCCTTTTGCAGGTATAGCAATGTAAAACATTAAAAATAAGAGCCTATACTGTGTAAAATCCACTAACACGCTGTCTCACCCTGCTCTGCACATGCTCAGTTGTTTTCTATTTTTAAGCACTGCTGACTTTGTAGAGACCGATCTGCTGACAGCCTTAAAGTGTAATTAAACCCTCCTATCCTTTACAGCCAAGGAAACTGCTTCTGTTTGATCTGCAACTGCCATGGTGCTGCATATATGATCAGTTATGACCGGGCTCGACAAACCCCAGGTTGCCATGGTGACCAGAAACTGCATCCTGGCGAGCGGGAGCCAATACATCTCTCCCCTCACTATCTTAAAAAACGGCATCTCCAATTCAGTGAAGAGCCGTTCTCTGCCTAAACTGACAGCTGTTAAAAATCCAGGCAGTCTGCCAAGTTCTCACAATAGCGCTTATAAGTGTAAACAATGTATCTTTTTTTTTTTTTATCAAGGGAATGAACTCTGGTCTGTAGGTGAGGGCAGTTTAACCACTTGAAGACTAAACCTTTTCTGACATTTGTAGCTTACAAGTAAAAATTTTAATATTTTCTGCTAGAAAATTACTTGGAGCCTTCAAACATTTTATATGATTATTTATTATACAGGATTTATATAGCGTGATATATATATATATATATATATATATATAATATTATATTATATTGGCAGAGACCCTAGAGAATAAAATGGCGGATTTTTTACTTTTTAATTACAAAAAGAAAAGACTAAACCGCAAAGTTAGCCCATTTTTTTTGTATAACGTGAATGATGTTACACTGCAAGAATTGTGATCTTTATTCTAAACAACAAAATTGTGATTCTCATTTTGCCAGAATTGTGCAGCTCTACTGTGTGCTGTGAGATGGAGGAGGGGAGAGGAAGCAGCTGGATATGCTTTAGAAGAGTCTTTCTATGTCCTCTGATAAAGCCCTGTGTACCATCAACAATTACCACTCTTTATGTGCAGCTGGGCTCCAGTATTTCATGGTGACCAGAAAGCCACCAGAGCAATGCATAGTCACTGTGGGGGACACACATGTAGGCAGGAAGTGGCTGCAAAGAGGCAGCAGAAGATCAGCAGCACTGGAATACTTTAACTTTTTTTTTTTTTTTTTGTAGTTAAACTGTCACTAAGGCTTCATTTAGATGTGCAGTTGGGTGGTAAAAATGTGCAGTCGAGACATGTTTTTGCAACGCACCAACGGCCACCCTCAAGCTCCTTCAGGCAGCAGATGAGGGCGTTTTACATGCCGCAGTCACGATGCATTAGGCATAATAATGAGTTTCCCCCATAACAGGTTTTTAGTGTCACTCTTTCTGACCAGCCTATAACCCTGATGCAATGGCTGCTCTGCTGTGAGTAAGTTAGGGGAAATCACTTGACTTACCCCGGGCGCTGACAACCCAACACTACGCTAAAAAAACTGGCTCCTAACTTTTTTAGCTGGCTCCTAGATTCAAAGCAAATTTGTCAAGCCCTGAGTTATGGTACCAGACAGTTTGAATTGTGACGGTTAGCAATTTCAGGTATGTGACTGCTTTTTTGAAACTTAAATCAAATGTGCCAAATATATGTCAAAGGAGTGGTGGAGAAGGAAGAGATGAAGTTCCGCTTTAAAGTAGAAGTAAACCCATCAATTTAACAGTTACATTCCTGGCATGCTGGGAATGTAACTGTCACATTGGTTGTGCTTTCAACCAAACTGTCAAACCATCCCAATGGCTTGTTCATCACTGATCACATGTGCAGCATCATGGCAGTTAAAGATTAGAGGCCAAGATGGCAGCTTCCTTGGCTGAAAATGATAGGAGGGTTTACTTTTACCAGTTACATTCAAGGTATGTGCCGGGAAAGCTAACTGTCGCATTGGTTGCACACTCAACCAAACTGTCAAACCATCAAATGGCCGGTGTCATATCTGATCGCATGTGCAGCACCATGGCCGTTGAAGATTAAGCAGAGGCTAAAATGGCAGCTTCCTTGGCTGAAAGTTTGGGAGGGTTTGCTTCCAATTTAAGTACATCCATGTTAAAGTGGAAGTAAAGTTGATTTGTATACAAATGGCTGATAGGCAGGGTAGTATTGACAGAAGAGACCCAGTTGGCATCTTCTGCCTGTCAGCTGTCATGTTCACTGACCCATCAATGTGCAGCTCAGCGAACATTTTTTGGCCCTGATCCGTGCCGCGGCGATGGGACTCTTTTGTATGCGGGATTGACGTCATCGCAGCCTGGGTTATGAAATGGCCAAAGTCACGGGACCCGGAAGGAAGACCGGGCAAAGATGGAAGCGGCGTATCGATCCCACCACATGACAGGCAAGTCTGCTATAATGTACTAATATGCTGTGCATACTAGCACATTATGGCATAACCCACCTGGGGAGGGGGGGCCCTAAAAGAAAAAAAAAATTAATAGTGGACTTTACTTACGCTTTAGTGAGGCCCAATAGTTTTCCACCCATCTCAGTCAATTTTTCATTCAACTTTTGTTAAGGCGCATTGTATCCAGAGCAACCAACGGCTCGCATTTTCGGTAGTATTGCCAGCTATAGCCAGACTTTGAGCACAAATTTTACAGTGCGCAGCAAAAAAACAAATGAATTCCCCCATCCACACATTTGAGGTGGATAAAGGAATCCTCCCCACTGCGGGACTCTGCTGACAGAAATTGGTTGGGAACAGCCATAGATGGATTGAAATTTTGTCCAGTCCCTGCTAAACCAACCAAATTTCCTTCCATCTATGGGAGCTTGACACCCAGACTGTAGGTTACTCTTGTTTGGTCTGTTTATAGGTGAATTCTGAGGATCCTATTGGCCATCCCTCCTCTCCTAATACGAATACATTTGCATGTGTTATTGCTGATGGTAACTCATTTTTACTTGAGTTGTTATGCTTTTTCTTTATCTGCTCCATTAGTCACACAGCTGTCCTCATGCTTAGCCAGTCATGCTCATCCTCCTTCCTGTTATGGTGGCTGAGTTGCAAATTGCTGTCCTCACAAAACACATTTCTCATAAGTGTTTTAGTATGTCACACATCACTCTTCTACAGTAGTTTGTAGGCACGATGAGAGCATTCTACTTTATAGTGCTAATAGTTGTATGTCCCAGAAGTGGACCTAATATCTGGTATATTATTCAATATGTATGCATGCTAAGTAATGTTAGTGTAACATTGCCAGGCATTTATTACCTCTCACAGAGATCACAGTACTCCCTCCTGACAATGTCTTCATCTGCTTTAATTATTATTAGTGGTTCACCGAATGGAAATTTTGGTGCCAAAAACCGAACCGAAAATGACAGTTTTTAAAAAATATTTATATTTTTATATACAATTGTCATATGCAGCCTACTTGTGCCGCGACACTGACAGGCGGTACTGGCAGGTGCCACTGGATTGGTACTTGCAGGTGCCACTGGATTGGTACTTGCAGGTGCCACTGGATTGGTACTTGCAGGTGCCACTGGATTGGTACTTGCAGGTGCCACTGGATTGGTACTGGCAGGTGCCACTGGATTGGTACTGGCAGGTGCCAGTGACAGGCAGCACTGGATGGTACTGTCAGGTGGCACTGGATGGTACTGTCTGGCACTGGCAGAAGAAATGAGTAGATTCACAATGCACAGAGTGCACTGCTTGTACGAGCCGCTCTGTGCATGAAACTGTGAGCTAATTACATAGGAGTGCAGAGAGAGCTGTCAGATTTTCACTGAGATCAGGAGGTGGGCGGGACTGAACAGCTAACACCCACGCATCCCGCCCACCTCCCGACATCAACTTGAAGATCTATCAGCTCTGCATTCCAATGTAATTGGCTCACAGTTTCATGCACAGAGCGGCTCGTATAAGCAGAGCGTTCTGTGCATTGTGAATCTACCCATCTCCCACATCCATTATGGGGTATGTGATGCACACATACCCACGCAATGGATGGTATCAGCCCGTTTTTTTGTTTAGGCCTATACCGAAAACACTGATTTTGGCCGAAAATGCTGATAATTTTCGGCTGCCAAAATTTCGGTGCATCCCTAATTATTATTATACAGGATTTGTATAGCGCTTTGCTACAAACTTACAATGTTGCAATCTGATCACTGAGAGAGAGGAGAACAAGGAGATGCTTCTCCTGCCTGCAGCAGACTGATGGATTCAATGTCACTTGACTGGAAAGTAAGGATGTCCCTTTTATAAAAAAAAAAAAACACTGTTGCTGTATATTGTGACACATGTCAGGACTTTATTCATGCAGAATTGTACAGACAGGTCCACTTTACATGTGATGCCTGTTCTATAACGGTGGCTAAGATATTGACCTCATTCATACAGCACAGGGAAACTGAATTAATCTTTAGCTGGGAGTTTGTTCACCAGGCTTCCTTCCCTTTTTTTTTTTTTTTTTTTCTGGCTTCTAAGGTTTTCTCACATAATCTAAGAATGTGCTGGTAGATAACAAATATTATAAATCTATTGGCCAAAATGCATGTCTTTTAATGGTAGTGAGATTGTATGGTAAGGTTTTCTGTTCTGTATTCTGTAAAGGAATGAGTAATATAACAACTCTTAATAAATTTGGGAAACCATAATAAATCTGTTGTCTCATTTATTTCAGAACCTGTTTTTCCAATGGCCTCCACCTTTGTCATCACACCATGAGATCAAGCCCCCGTAGGCCACTTATTCTGAAAAGGCGTAAGTTAACCCTACCGCAAAGAGATGGCGCCTGCAGTATGGGGACACCAGAACAAAGACCGACCACCTTGACCAGATCTGGAGAACAACCTGAACAGAACTTGGTTCCCAGTGCAGATGTAAACTCTGTGCAGAACCTTGTTCAGAAGACAGGGGTAGCTGCAAGACCTGACCCAAGTTTGGACAATCAGATGGTGGTGTCCCCTACCCCAGAACCAAACCAATTCTCTGAAACTATCTTAAGTCCTAACCAAAATCCGAACTCCACCCTGGGAATCACAGCATCCTGTACTCCTCAGTCACCTTGTGTCAGTGTGAAATCTTTATCTTCTGAAATAAAAGTCATGGGTCATCCCACCATTCCAGACACTCAGCTTGTGGTCCTTCCCCCAAATTCTGATATGGAGAGTATTATTCAGGCGTTAACTGCACGAGGCAGAGAGATGGGTGGACCTAACAAATTTATCCTCATCAGTGGGAGTCCTTCGTTTCACGCTCAGGCTGAGAAGCTGGGCTTTCAAAGTAAGGAGGAGGAGGTGGCCACTTTACAGATTGAGGCTCCAACATCCAGCCAACCAATTGCAGAGGAAGAAAAGAAAGGTATTTAAGATCTATTCACAGGCTTTTTAAGGTCTGTTCACACCTTGTCAGTGGAGTAATGCGTGCTTTACCACAATGCCCTTTTGGTATGTTGCAATTTATTTGAATTGCAACCCTGCTCACCTTTCGATGAAGGTGCCTTGCAGCACAACACATATTATGGCGTGCTGCCAAAAAATGGTGCATGCATTATTTTTCACAGAGCGTCACACCTCTGTTGAGAGGGTGCATTGAGTTGCCATTCAAATGAATAGTGCTATGTAACACCAAAACACATGCATTGCAGTAAAATATGTTACCGCAACAGCCAAGTATGATTGGGGCCCTTACCATATTAAACTTTTTTTTTTTTTGTGTGTGCTATTGGGGAGATACTCCTTTTATTTATTGTAAAGCAACACTAATCCCAGACAGTTGTCATTAGAGGTGTCCCCATTAAAAGATGTGCCAGTGACATGGGTGACTTGGCCCATGACCCAAAGGCAGACCACATTTATGCTCCATTGGGCTTCTGGAGAACACTTTAATTGCACTACTTTTCGCAACCCTCAGAATAGACTTTTCTCATGCGTTAATCCAGAAATGGGAGAGGGATCTTAAGTTTAGGTTCTCCACTGAACAAATTGACAAACGGATCTTCTATGTGCTCTGCTCAATTAGTAACGCATTACAATCTGCTCACACAATGAAACCGAGTCCTTTCTGCTCTGTGCTTTCCTCGGTTCCCAATACGTCCTGGCAGTGTAAGGAAGCCGAAGGCACTATCCATAATATTTTTTGCGGATACCCTATGCTACAACTATTTTGGCACTCGGCTAGATCTATTCAAAAGTTTAGACTTCCCAGTCCCCCATGACCCAGCCTTCTTCCTTCTCCATCACAACATGATCCCCAGAGAGACGTATTAGAGGTCGCTGCTTATTAACTTAATGCAGTCTGGGCATGCATCCCTGCGGTTTGGCGTTTAGCCAGAGCCCCTATCTTTGGCACAGTGGATTGCCAGGATACAAAACATTAAACTCATGGAGGACCTCGCATCCATTATTGAAGGAACATGGGAAGCTTTCCATTAGGTAGTTTTATCAGTGTGAATTCATGGAGAATTACACCTGTCTAGTGACGCCCAAACTGGAATGCCTCATAACTATTGGGATGGGCCCTCCCCATCTTGTGAGGTTTGGACCCACCCACACCTCCCCCCCCTTATTACACAGGGTTTTTCTTATAAATAGCCTAACCTGTCCACATTAAGAGGTACTTAAGTGTGACTATTTTGATGGATTACCTTTCGAAGGGTACAAGGAAGTTATTACCTACGCTCCAGGAGGTACTCAAATTACAAAACATAGGACCGTTAGGTGACACGGTTTCTATCCCCGAGACCGATTTGCGGTTTGGCGTCCCTACGTACGGGTCTGACGTAATTCAATTATTCGTCGCTGGAGATTATGCAGAGAGACCCCTAGTACAACACTACCTCTTCCTTCTTCCGACCCAGTACCCCCTGACCCTTCAGATTTGAAAACTTATCTAGATCGGCTCACGGTTT
>BLSH010316379.1:1001234-1012422 GCA_018402905.1 Glandirana rugosa | reverse complement strand
TATATATATATATATATATATATATATATATATATATATATATATATATATATATATATTCATGTCCTGTTTTTAGCAAGAAGTAAGGAATATTATTTTTTGTTTTTATAGCGATCAGAAATCACGCAGAGGTGGTCAAATACCACGAAAAGAAAGCTCTATTTGTGGGGGGGGGGGGATGCAAATTTTGTTTGGGTACAACGTCACACGACCGCGCATTTGTCAGTCAAAGCGACGCAGTGCTGAACCGCAAAAAGTGCTCTGGTCCTAAAGGGACCCCCTTCCTGACCAGAGCACTTTTTGCGATTTGGCACTGCTTCGCTTTAACTGACAATTACATGGTCGTGCAACATTGTACCCAAATGAAATAGAAATGTTCTCCTGAGGCCCCAGCTATCTGCGTGCCATCATCCCTAATTTAAATCGAATACAGATCAATACACTCAGTGTGGGATTTTTAGGAGGCACAAAGCAAGCAATTGTTTATAAAATAGATACTTTTATTATACAAAAAATGTTTTATAAAAAAAAAGGGGGGGGTGTAGTGCCGCATGCAGTGTACTGCATGCGGCATACCGGCAGTACACTGCTCGGCCCGTTCCCCCTCTGTATAGTTGGGAGATATATAATCTGAGTCCTTTAAACTTGCCGCCATATTTTGTACATGCCAGTCACGCACCTTGAATCTGTTCCAGATCACCTGTGCCTGTGCCCCGCCCCTCCTTCCTAGAGTGGTACAGGGAGTTCTTGTGAGGAAAGCAGTGGGGCCTTGTCATGGAACGTGTTGTTATTGATGGAGCAACATGCTTTTATCTCAAAATTACTTTTTAATGGCACCTCACCCTATGGACATATGTATTCTGAATCCTATGTATTGACTCGTGTACAAGCTATTGCCTCTGATGAAGGTCTCTAGCACCAAAATGCATTGGGTCTTGTGCATGATTTATGTCCAATGTGTTTATATATCATACATGTTGATGTTCATTGTGAACACATATTTGTTCATTAAGCTTTTTCTTCCCCCCCTTCTTTATAAAACCATTGAAACATCCCACACTGAGGGTATTGATCTGTATTCTACCCAAATGAAATTGACGGTGGTATTTGATCACCTCTGCGGTTTATTCTTTGAGCTATAAACAAAAGAAGAGCGCCCAATTTAGAAAATTGCTATAATAAATATCCAAAAAAAGTTAAACTAATTTCTCCCTCAGTTTAGGCCGATATACATGCTTCTACATATTTTTGGTAAATAACATCTCAATAGGCATGTATTGATTGGTTTGCGCAAAAATTATCGTGCCTACAACAAAATATGGTTAGATTTATGGTGTGGTGGTGTGGGGTTTTTTTTTTTTTTTTGTTTTTTTTTTGTTTTTTTTTCTGGTAATGGCGACGATCTTCGATTTTTAGTGGGACTGCGATATTGCAGCAGACATATCTGACATTTATACAGCTATCAAATCTAAAAATCACTGATGACTGTATAAATGTCACTGGCAGGGAAATGGTTAACACTAAGGAGGCGATCAAGGGGTTAAGTGTGTTCTAACAGTGTGGGGGATGGGCAGGCCTGGCAGGGGCATGACAGATCTCGCTGATCCTGATGACAGAGATCCATAGATCACGGTCATGCCGCCTAACAGAATGGGGAGCTGCCGCGTTTACATCGGCAGTTCCCCTCTCTTCCTCTGTAGTAGGCAATCGCGGGTCACTGGCGGACATAGAGTCTGCCAGACCTGTAAGCGCGGCCGCTAGCTGCGCCTGTGCAAATCGCCGTCCAATCACAGAGAGCTCCTAGCAGTAGGGCAGGGCCTGAAAGCTTTAGGGGACAGGATCCAAGGACTAGAGGTCCAAGTTCTGTCGGACAATGTGACCGCGGTCACCTACCTAAATCCTCAGGGAGGAACGAGGTCCAGAGGTCTCCTAAACCCGACATTAGAGATTCTAGGCTGGGCCGAGATATCCCTACAGTCACTGTCAGCAGCTCACATAAGAGGAGCCACCAATGTGGTGGCAGACTTCTTAAGCAGGAAGCCCATCCATCAAGGGGAATTGGAACTGAACCAGGAAGTTTTCCAGCAAATATGTTGACGGTTCGGAGTACCAGAGATGGACTTGTTCGCTCACAGAGGGAACAAAAAGATGGATCGCTTCTTCTCGCTCTCGAGAGAAGGCGGCACCGAAGGGGTGGACACATTAGCTCAGGAATGGGATTACTATTTGGGGTATGCCTTTCCCCCGTTAGCTCTGATCCCCAGGGTATAACTGAAGTTGGCTTACTCAAACTGCAGACTGATCCTAATTGCCTCCTGGTGGCCCAAAAGGCCCTGTTTTCCGACCCTGAAGAGATGGTCAGTTGCTCCTCCGCTTCGGCTCCCCCCCAGAAAGGATCTACTTTGACAGGGCCCAGTCCCTCACCCAGAACCGGGGTTTTTCAAATGGATGGCTTGGCTCTTGAGAGGGAGATACTTAGAGACAAGGAATGCTCGGAGAGAGTAATTGAGACTCTTCTAGGTAGCAGAAAACCGGTCAGTAGAAGGATGTACTCAAAGGTCTGGAAAGTGTTCTCTCACTGGTGCCAGGACAGGAATATCTCTGAACCATCTATACCAGTAATACTGGAATTTTTTTATAAGCTGGGGTGGACCAGGGGATTGCCCTGAGCACCCTTAAAGTACAGATAGCGGGCCTATCTGTATTTTTGGACCAGAGGCTAGCACTAGAGCCTCTGATAAAAAGGTTTCTAGTGGCTAGGGAGAGGTTGACTCCCATAAAAACGAATAGATTCCCTCCATGGGACTGGAGGCGCTGACGAAAGAGCCTTTCTAGCCAGTATCGGATTTTTGAGATGTAAGTTAGCCTTTTTATTGGCCATTACTACTTCTAGAAGGACTAGAACTACAGGCTGTCAATCAAAGAGCCATTTATGTTGATCTTGGATGATAGGGTGGTTCTGAAGTAAGATCTGCTTTTTCTCACCAAGGTTGCGTCCAGTTTCCATAGGTCTCAGGAAATGGTACTACCCTCTTTTTGTTGTCTCAATAAAAATTACACTCCACTCCACCCAAAACTATCTGCTGTAAATAATGATTTCTTCCCACTCTATGGGACTTAATTAGTGACACCTTCAATATCTTGCAAGTTGTCATGTGCCCTTCATCCACAGTTATCTGAAATTGATATCCCTGATTCTATTATTGTCTTCCCACAGAATTCCATCCGACACAACCTCTCCCTACATGACATGTTTGTGCGTGAAAGCCCTTCCAACAATAAAATTTCTTATTGGACCATCCACCCCCAGGCCAATCGCTACCTGACCCTCGACCAGGTCTTCAAGGTGAGTTCACAAAAACCCTTCTGACATTGGGATGAAGTAGAGTTGTAACATAAAATTAAGTCAACTAAAAAAAAAATCTTGCCCTGTAAGAGGGAATTTATAGTTTGTCCTGCCATCCATGCCGCCGATCTTCCCTCTGTCAGTCACACAGTCGACTCTTAATCAGTCCACATAATTCATGTGTCAGATGCGTATATTTCCTCTGTCAGCATAGCTCTGCAAGAAAGCCAAGGCACAGGTGGCGGGGTGGGTAAGTATAAAGGAAGAGTAACTCCCTCCTTTTTATAGGAACTGTCCTCTTGCTCACTAGTATACTTTATTGTGGGACCATTGTTAAGGGGCCAGGCAATGTATTCACGTCCCTCTACTCAGGCCCACCCATTGTTATTGAATAACAAAAGGGAGTTTGCAAAATACATGATCATGCTTGACTTGACCAAATCCCTCTGACAACCCAGATGAGCTTGACTTTTGATAAAGCTGAATTCCATTCTTCACATACAGACTCCTCTCCTGTACTGAATTAAATTGCTTATTCTGATTGCACTGCAAACTCTGAGCTTCTCAGTGTGCATTAGAAGCTGCTGCAATTCCATTTAAAGGATATTCAGCGTAATTTAGCTCTTTCCTCTCCACCTTGACTCTCCCTTGCCCACCTCTTTCATTCATTTGGATTGCGGTTCTTTCAATCGTGGGGACTCAATGTTGCATGTGGGCATTACCTAGGGCAACCTGCATGCAAATACAGCCTTGCTAAAAATGCCCAATCCTCCAGACTGACCTTTTTAATATTTTCATGACCCCTACCAAGAGCCAGCCCACTATATATAGATAGAGAGATATATAGAGAGAGAGAGAGAGAGAGAGATATTACTGTAAGGGAAATTATAATACCTTGTATGCATTATAATTTGCCTGCGCTAATAAGCGCGGTTTTCAGCTCTTTTGCATAATGCATTTGATCGACCTGTGTTCAAGCAGACAGACACAGATTGCTTCATCTCACATAGCCGCTCGCAGGGATTGTCCTGCTTTTCCATGCTTGGTGTGTTTATTTATACTCGTCAAACAGAGAGAACAAAAGGGACTGATGGCTTCACAATCAGCCAATCAGCCTCCAAGGCACAGTCACATGACATGAGCTCAATACAAAACTACCAATCAATGACACACTTGTTTACATTCAAACTATACAATAGGAAAGGCATGCATGCATGGGGGGGGAGGGGGGGGGGGTTGGCCAGCCTCTAAGAGAAAACGGCAAACAATGAGAGCCATGTGCTATCTTCATAGAAGCATTCCAAGCCAAATCCACCACACATGTACAAACCTGCCAATTACAATGAATCACTACCCAATACAGCTCTCTGAACTATATTACATAGCAATTATGCTACTGTTCCATCAAAGGGTAAATTACAACACAAAGGAATATAGCTGCAGATCTGTCACATTGATCAGATGCCACAGAAAGCCTACAGATCATTATCCTTACATAAAAGGCAATACTAATTCCATAAGGCAAGTAAACTGCCGCCAAGCAGATCGATCTGTACAGAAGACAGGGGCCCCCTGATTGACGGTAATACACCCGCGCCACAGAACGTGCATTGCACCTCAAAGTTCCGAACCAGCGTTTGCTCCAGCGATAACCGCTCAGGGTGCATGCCGGCCGGGGATGATCGGGCGGGTAGCGTGTAATTATCAATTGATGGAAGATTTTCATTGTATGTGGCTTTTCCTCAATATCGGTTAAAGCCATATTCGCTGTACACAGCGAATACCGGTAAACCAACACTGGGAGACACTGTGACAATACATAATACACATCCTAAATTTCTACAACAATGACCAAGGACCCTTGAGAGGATTATTGAGGCAGGGTGCTTTGATGGGTTTAAGAGTACCCTGCTGTTCCTTCCCAAGGGCCACATCTGCATGCATTGCATAAAGAAGCACAAGAAATACAGTATGTTATGAAAATAGGTTTTATTAAAGAAACCTTTTGGCGTGCTTCACATATACTAAAGTTTGTCAATCCAGAAATGTTTTTGCCCAGTTTTGGATGTAACTGGGAAGGATCAAAACCCCTGCCAGATTTTTAATCCTAGCTGGGACTCCATTAGAGATTTTTACTCACTTCCTGTTCTAACAAGGGTTTTACTAGATTGGAAGTAAGCGAAAATCTGCAACGGGGCAGACAAATGAAAATCTGTAAAATATCCTACTCTTCTCCCTACTCTTTTAAAGGAAAACCTTTTTATTTCTGTTGCTGTTGGAGAGCTCCTGTCTGGTAAAATGTTGTCAGCAGGACAGGAAGTAAGGGGAAATCTGTCCAATGGAGCCCTGGATAACAGTGAAAACTTGACGGGGGGTTCCATTCCTTTTTCTACTGCATCCAAAGCTAAGAAATTGAATTTTGCTTGGACGTCTACTTTAGCTTGTCTGTAAAATTGGTCACATTTAGAATGATTACTTTTACTGTCCATGAATTCAGACGTTTGCCTTGCTGCTAGATAAGTGCTTTTGCAGTGGTTTTGTTAACCTTTCTGAATATTGTTTTTCAAATGGCTCAATGTCCACACTGAACTCCCGCAGGCCTCCAGTTCCACGCAATCTGTGTGCAGCGAACCTGTGAGTATCTGTTTGTGAATACTCTGCTACATTGTGTGTGTGTGTGTGTGTGTGTGTGTGTGTGTGTGTGTGTGTGTGTGTTTTTTCTTTTTTTTTTTCTCTTTCTAGTTTCGGATGGATTTCTAATGAATGAAATGGCTCAGTCCACCCAATATAGAAAAAAAAAAATCTGCTCTCATTTATTGGGCATGAGTCCTAACCTTCTGCAGCAGGAGTGTTAGAATAACAAACCCCCCCCCCCCCCCCCCCAAAACATCAGGGAAATGTGCTGCTGGAGTCACCTGGCACTAACGAAAGCCAGCAAATGGTTCAGCCGAGCAGGGCCCTCTGATTCCTCCTGTATTGAATTGTATTGTAACTGTACGGTTTGCCCTCATGTTGTAAAGCACTGCGCAAACCATTGGCACTGTATAAATCCTGTATAATAAAGCGGTTTTGCACACTTTACTACAATATGCTCAAGACTTGGGGAAAAAATGTGAAATATTGGATATTATGTAATCTTTTCTCCACCCAGCAACTGGAGCTATAGTCCTCCTTTTTTTTACATCTTTCACATTGTATCACTTTCAGAAGTCATCATAGCCCTTATTCCTCCCTTTTCAGCTGCTTAACAGGCTGCTGTGATTACGGCTGATCTCCAGGTTTTGTGTCGCTTGTTTTGTTTGGACCAAGCTGGTTCAAACTATTTCTTTCACAAAGTGTTGTATGAAGCTTCAACTACATACAGTACACAGTGCCAGGTTCCATCTGTGAGACAGATTTCCTGTCTCACATTTGGAACCAAATGGTCGGTTTGAGCAGTGTTCATCCATTCGTAGGCAGCTTTGTATTCTGGTGGCCATCACATCCGCCAGACGAGTGTCTGAGTTGGTGGCTCTGTCGTGTAAGTCTCCCTATCTAATACTGGACAAGGACAAGGCGGTTTTGTGACCCTCTCCTTCGTTCCTCCCGAAGGTGGTTTCTTCCTTCCACATTAACGAAGATATTATTCTGCCTTCATTGTGCCCGCGTCCATCGCACCCAAAAGAATTTGAGTTGCATGCCTTGGACGTAGTAAGGGGCCTTACGGGTGTATCTAGATGCTACAGCTTCCTTTCGGAAGTCTGATTCCTTGTTTGTGCTGATAGATGGTCCGCGCTAGGGTTTGGCGGCCTCGTCGGCTACTGTTTCTCGTTGGATTAGACAGACCGTGACCCATGCATATTCTCTTTGGGGCAAAGTCCCCTCTTTTCCAGTCACGGCTCATTCCACCCGGGCTGTTAGCACTTCCTGGGCTTTCAGACACCTGGCCTCGGTGTCACAGGTGTGCAAGGCGGCCACTTGGGCCTCGGTACACACTTTCACTAAGTTTTATAAGATTGATGTGTTAGCATCTTCGGATGCTGCTTTTGGCCACAGAGTTTTGCAGACGGCAGTGTAGGCGCGTCTGGCGCCTCCTTAGAGGTTCTGTTGGGTACAGTTGTTATCGTTTACCCACCCCTCTTTTTGACACCGCTTTGGGACATCCCCACATGTCATGAAGAGCTGCGTCTGTCAGGGAACGTAGGAGAAAAAGGGATTTTATTATAACTTACCGTAAAATCCTTTTCTCCGAGTTCACTGACAGACGCAGCACCCAACCCTCTGCGATCTGTTTCGGTACGGCTTGTATATGAACTGATGAGCTATGCTAGCTGGAGGGTTTATTTGGGAAGAGGGGACGGCCCCGTGGGAGGGGCCAGCTGTTCTTTTCCCTGCCTAGTTAACTCCTAGTGGGACAAGCATAAACCCACATGTCATAAGAGCAGCGTCTGTCTGAACTTGGAGAAAAGGATTTTACGGTAAGTTTTAATAAAATCCCTTTTTTTTTTCCTTCAATCTGGAGCTGGCTTGGGACTGGCTTTGAATGAGATTTAAGGGTCAAATTTTGGCCTTGGCGGTCTTTTTTTCATAGACCGATTGCTTCACATTCCTTGGTGCGTGTCTTTGTGCAAGGTGTCTGGTGTATTGTTCCTCAGGTTTAGACCAGACTTTCACTTTAACCAATCTAAGTGTAAATCTACTCTCACCCCCATTCTAATCCCTATACTAACTACTAGGGCTGCAACTAACGATTATTTTGATAATCGATTAGTTGGCCGATTTTTTTATTTATTTATTTTTTTTATTTTGATTTAATCGGATAAAGACCTAAAAAGAAACTTAAGCCATTTTTTCGTTTATGTAAACGCCAGGAACCCCAACTAATTTAAAGTGGACGTAAACCCGGAAAAAAAAATGTAATTAATAATTCTGCCTGGTAGAGTATAGCATGTTTATCTCGCCTGTGCCCAGTCTTGCCACAAAGTTAGTCCAACTGTGAGTAATGAGCTTATTTTTTTTCAGGAAGAGAGTCCGACTAACAGGGAAATACAGTCGATCTGCCCCTTGCTCTGTTCGTGACAAGCAATTTGCTTATCTCCTTCACACAGCAGAGAAAGTTTTACACTCCCCCCTCCCTCCCTCAATATCTCAGTATAGAGGTGGGTGGGGAGGCTTGTGACATCACAACTCCACACACCAAACTCCATCAGACACCCACTGATTTCAGCGTTTTACAGAGCTGCTAGTGCTTAGAGGAAGGGCATTTGCAAGGTAGGGATAGATGCAGGAGGCTTGCATGTATGTGTATATATACATTAATACTGTCATTAGTTTATACTGAGTGGGCGGTGGGTTTACATCCACTTTAATTATCGATTAATCGTTTCAGCTGTACGAACTACCCTGTAAAGCAGGGATATGCAATTAGCGGACCTCCCAGATGTTGCAAAACTACAAGTCCCATCATGCCTCTGCCTCTGGGTGTCATGCTTGTGACTGTCAGAGTCTTGCTATGCGTCATGGGATTTGTATTTCTGCAACAATTGGACGGCCACTAATTGCATATCCCTGCTGTAAAGGAAAGATGCGTATACCTACCCAATCTAAGGGAGCTCCAGTCAAGTCATGTGATCTCCCCAGCAAGTAGCTTCAGAGGAGAGAGCAGTGATAGCGGTGACCGTGCCCAACAGCGATGTCACCCATAGACTTTCCATTGGGCATCTGTTGCCCGCTGTTCCTCCTCTTACCCCCCCTGAAACTGGAGCTGGGAGTCTTGCATGACTGGACCTGAGCGCCCTTAGATTAGATAAGTATACACCTCTTTCCTTTTACAAGGTAGTTTGTATAGGGCTTAGAAGGGACAAGGGTGGGAGGGGGGCAGTTTTAAGCTTGAATATGTTTTTAGACTGGACTTCCACTTTCAGCCTCCATTGACTCCATGGGAACTCCAGTTTGGTACTTTCTGTTTTAGAAATCTCTATTTGAACCCATCCAGGATATTTTTAGTCCTTTTATGGTTATTTTTTCTGATTGCCATTACTTCGGCTCACAGAGTCTCAGAATTGGCCCTTTTAATACTGTAAGAGACCGTTCCTGGTACTCTATCCGGACAAGTGGTGTTTACAACCTCAGCCATCCTTTTTTACCAAAGGTGGTTTCTTCATTACATCGCAACCAGAACGTTGTGCTGCCATCCTTCTGTCTTAAGCCTCAGATGCTGGGGTTAAGGCCCTTGGATGTGGTTTGTGCTATTGGTTATTACCTGAATTTGTATTTTGCAATGTGTTAGGTGGATTCCCTCTTTGTGTTTTCTGAAGGCCCAAGGAAGGGTCTGCAGCTTCCAATTCTACCATCCCTCAACTTGTTTTTATTGTCTAAAAGGAAAAGTTCCACCATTTTTGTCATCAACACCTTAGTTTACCAGGTGTGTCAGTGCCTCCTGGGCTATTCATCATTAGACTTTGGTAGCTCAAGTCAGTAAAGCTGCTACCTGGTTCTCCTTCCTTATTGACCAGGTGTATGGTAGGGCTGCTACTTTTTTTTTGTCTGTTTTGTAGCCCGGTGTGTGACGTTCTAACCTATTCTGCTTTAGTTGTTTGGAGCCTGTTGGCTTGTTACTGTGTTACCCTCCCCTCATATTTAGTGCTTTGGATAGCCCTGTTGTAATTGAGCTTAAGATACCCAGTGTCCTGGGGAGTACTATAAAGAAAAGTGGGGTTTTTGTTTACCTGTAAAATCCTTTTCTTGGAGTACATCGAAGGACATAGGGATGCCACCCCTCCTGCCTTCACGGTTTGACTTGCTACAGAAAGCTGAAGCCTTGCCTAGCAAGCCTAGGGGTTATGCCTAGGAGGGGGATTTCCTGCCTTTTTGTTTTGTTTTTTTTGCCAGTGTCCAATAACCTGATGGTGGCAGCATAACCCTATTGTAATTGCAGCCCTCAAATTTTGCACTCGCCTACTCGCATTTTGCGAGTGCAAAATGAGGCCTGGCGAGGAGCTGGGGTAGCAGGGGGCGAGCACCGCCGGTAGGAGAGTTGAATGGGAGCCGTTCTCCCAGTATAATAGAGCGTGGAGGAATACTAAACGAATCCCCCGCTGTGTATATTAAAAAAATCATCTCTGGGTTTCCTCTGTGTTCAGCAGGTGCTGTGTGACAATCGGCGGACTATTTTCTCGCTTTTGGCTTTGGCAGATTAACCTGCATCACTCGCTACACAGTTGAAGGCTGGCCTGTGCTATATCAGTACACTGGCTGCCCAGAGCGTGATGTGGATCAATCCGCCAAAGCCGAAAGTGAGAAAATAGTCCACTGACTGTCACCTGTCACACGGCACCTGTTGAACACAGAGGAGACCCGGAGATGATCTTTTTATATACACAGCTGCACAGTGGGGAATTTGTTTATTTCACAGGATTGGGAGCTCCCGCCCTGCTCACCTCGCCCCCAGGCTCCCAGCTCCAGAGGAACCGACCAGCACTGCACCCGGGACCTAGGAAGAAGCTGCCCAGACCAGGTACTGGGGGGGATATTAATGGGCACTGATGTGGCTGCATTTAATTGGGGGGTTGCTGCCGTGGGGGGGTGGTCGGCACTGGCGCAAAGCGCCACCTCCCTGAAATGAGTTTTTGCAGGTTGAGATGTCTGAGGATGAATGATAGACACTAGTGAGGCTGCAATGGTGGGCACAGGTGAGGCAGTGTTCTTTGATGAGAATTTATGTGGGTGGGATTAGGGGCAGGGCATGGTAGGGGTTGAGTGGGGCAATAGGCCTGGCTAGTAGCTCAGGTCTTGAAAGTTTGAGCCCCGGATAATTGAGATCCTTGTGTTTTGGGGGGGGGGGGGGGGGAGGGCCCACGTCAC
>BLSH010316379.1:963252-979692 GCA_018402905.1 Glandirana rugosa | reverse complement strand
TATCAAGCAATTCTAGAGCGAAATGTCTTGCCCAGTGTAAGGAAACTTGGTTTGAGGCGAAGATCATGGGTCCTCCAGCAAGATAAAGACCCAAAGCACACCTCCAAAAGCACGCAGGAATGGTTGAAAGGGAAAAAATTTACTGTTTTAAAATTGCCAGCAATGAGTCCTGATCTCAATCCAATTGAAAATCTTTGGGGGGAGCTGAAAACTGCCATTGGAGAAAGGAACCCTGCAAATGTTCAAGAGCTTGAGCATATTGCAAAGGAAGTGTGGGAGAAAATGCCACCCGAGAAGTGCAAGAAGCTTATCGATGGATATAAGAAACGTTTGGAGGCTGTCATCGCTGCCAAAGGGTGTGCAACCAAATATTAAGGAGGGGTGCCAATATTAGTGCACATGCTGGTTTTCTGTTTTTTCTTTATAATTACAATATCTATGTTGAAATAACAATTGTCTTTGTTAAATTACTTTGGACCTCCAATTAAAAGATCCTGCTGATATAAATTGGGTACATTTCCATTTATTTCTGAAGACATTCACTCAGTTATGCAAAACATGAAGGGGTGCCAATAATGGTGAGCAGGACTGTATATATGCCCCTTAAACTCACCGTTTTACAACATTCAGGTAAACATTATTGTGGTACAGGTCATACTATAGAGAGCATTTAATAGTTGTTTGTTTTTTTTTTGAAGGAATGCTCCTGTTTTTTGAAAATTCCAGATCTGGAAAAATGAAGAGACAAATGAGGAGTGTGGTTGGTATAGGAAGCCAGGCCATTCATTGTTATGTTACCATGACGACACATTGAGCACAGATTTGTGAGCACGCATTCACCTCCCCTCCCCGGGCTGTCGCCATGGATCGCACACACACACACGCCTGCAAACAATGTGCAGTCACCTCTACTAGACTGGTGAGTTTATCTGTAACTTCTATCTGTTCCTAATCCAAAAACTTCATTCACTGTAATGATACTCATCTGCCCTGACACCTCTCAGTGGTTGCTATGGGGTATAGCACAGCATTTCCATGTGCCTTGTTTCTGTACATGGAGTATTTGCAGCCCTCGATTTAAAGTGGATCTGAAACTATGACTTTTTTTTTTTTAAGATTTGGATAGAGTGGAGAAGGGTTAGAACCCCTTCAGTTTCTTTTTTGCTTTGCAGCCACTGAAATCATCTAGCACCTTCCTTCTTGCACGTAGTGCTAATCTAAGTTAGATATAGCGAGTCTAAATGTCGATTTCAAATAAATCATGTGCATACCCCACAATCTTTGAGGGCCCATTCACACTTAAGTATTCCAATGCAGTGCTTTAATGCACATGGGTTAAGGCGCATAATGGCATCTGATAACATTGTGTGGATGAAAAAAACGCATGACCTTTTTTTTTTTTTTTAAACAAAGTAAGGTACTGTATATGCCTTGTGTGGTGCTGTTGTGTGTTGAGCATTACCATACAATGGGTTGGGGTACAACTCACAACTCACGACTGGCACTGCCCATAGAGCAGGTTCATTGCCATCAGCGGCGGCACCGCCCCCCTAATCCATGCGCCCAACCCCTAATCTCCATACAGGGCGCCGGACGCATGAATTTCAATGTTTTATTATTTTTATGTTAGAAGCACGTGATTAGAGACGGAGGCTCTAATTGGCTTAATAAAAGGGTGGGCTCAGGGCGCAGAGCACTGCGCTTGGCTCTTCCCTCTGCAACCTCCTCCCCACACTTCCCCACATAAGGTAAGGCCAAGGCCATGGATTGTCGCCTTCCCGATCCCTTGATCGAGCACGGGGGGGGAGGCAGGTTTGTTTGCTCCCCCAAATTTTGAGCACAAGCCGCCACTGATTGCCATGCTTTGTGGCAATATGCGTTTTATCACGCCTTACCACAATGCATATGTGTGAATGGGCTGCCAACACCGCAATCTATTAAAAAATATTACATTTCTTTCAAAACACAGTGCACCATAATACACAGTATACAGTGGTTTGAAAAAGTATTCATACCCCTTAAAATTTTCCACATTTTGTCATGTTACAACCAAAAATGTAAATGTGTTTTATTGAGATTTTATGTGATAGACCAACACAAAGTGGCACATAATTGTGAAGTGGAAGGAAAATAATAAATGGTTTTCAAATGTTTTTATACAAATAAATATGTGATACCCCTAACTCTCTGATACCCCTAACTAAAATCTAGTGGAACCAATTGCCTTCAGAAGTCACCTAATTAGTAAATAGAGTGCACCTGTGTATAATTTAATCTCAGTATAAATACAGCTGTTGTGTGAAGCTCTCAGGGGTTTGTTAGAGAACCTTAGAGAACAAACAGCATAATGAAGGCCAATGAACACACCAGACAGGTCAGGGGTAAAGTTGTGGAGAAATTTAAAGCAGGGTTAAGTTATAAAAAGATATCCCAAGCTTTGAACATCTCTGTTCAATCCATAATCCGAAAATGGAAAGAGTATGGCACAACTGCAAACCTACCAAGACATGTCCGTCCACCTAAACTGACAGGCCGGGCAAGGAGAGCATTAATCAGAGAAGCAGCCAAGAAGCCCATGGTAACTCTGGAGGAGCTGCAGAGATCCACAGCTCAGGTGGGAGAATCTGTCCACAGGACAACTATTAGTTGTTCACTCCACAAATCTGGCCTTTATCGAAGAGTGGCAAGAAGAAAGGCTATGATTAAGCACCCTACTCTTATGGTGTGAAACGCATAAGCCATGCTGCTTTGATCATCTGTGTTCCTGTATGATGTTGTGACTTTCTTTGGATTTTATGCAAACTTTAATAAAGGTGTTAAACGGAGTGCGGCTGTCAAGCAAATTTCTCCTACATTCATCTAGAATGTAGAGCTGCACCTGTGATTTGGAGTAGAGGTAATTGGAGTCAAACAAGCCTAGAGCGGTGTTTACTCTCTCAAGAAGAAAGCCATGTTGAAAGGAAGTAATGCAATCAGCCATGTGGAGGACACAGCAAACATGTGGAAGAAGGTGCGCTGGTCAGATGAGCCCAAAATGTTACTTTTTGGCCTAAAAGCAAAACACTATGTGTGGCAGAAAACTAACACTGCACATCACCCTGAACACACCACCCCCACTGTGAAACATGGTGGTGGCAGCATCATGTTGTGGGGATGCTTTTCTTCAGCAGGGACAGGGAAGCTGGTCAGAGTTGATGGGAAGATGGATGGAGCCAAATACAGGACAATCTTAGAAGAAAACCTGTTAGGGTCTGCAAAAGACTTGAGGCTGGGCGGAGGTTCACCTTCCAGCAGGGCAACGACCCTAAACATACAGCCAGAGCTACAATAGAATGGTTTAGATCAAAGCATATTCAAGTGTTAGAATGGCCCAGTCAAAGCCCAGACCTAAATCCAATTGAGTATCTGTGGCAAGACTTGAAAATTGCTGTTCACAGACGCTCTCCATGCAGTCTGACAGAGCTTGAGTTGGTAGAGACATCCCAAAAAGACTTGCAGCTGTAATTGTAGCAAAAGGTGGTTCTACAAAGTATTGACTCAGGGGGGCTGAATACAAATGCATGGCGCACTTGGTCTATCACATAAAATCCCAATAAACTACATTTATGTTTTTGGTTTTAACATGACAAAATGTGGAAAATTTAAAGGAGTATGAATACTTTTCAAGGCACTGTATGTGTTGCGGTGCCCTGCGGTTCCATTCACAATGAATTTCACTGCATATAGAGCAGATGCTTTGCAGCAATGTAAATTTCCACATCACACAAGTGTGAAATGGTGAGCGGTTTTCCTACCATGCTTGCAGGCTGCAGTATTCTCCTTCTGCCAGATGGGGGTACTGTAGCCTTAGCGGAAGCTTTCAATCTGCAACTCGGCCTGTGAAATAACTTTCTGTTATGTTGATCCACAGGCTTCTATACATATTGACATCACTGACCTGGATGTAGATCACAGTTATAACTTTGCTCTGATTTCACTAGCTGCATACTACTTCTATGTCAGAACATCGAGGCCAGAAAACTAGGAAAAGGAGGTCAGCAATGGCAGCCTCCATATTTCTCCTCTGTATAGGGTTGGTATGCTGGGGCTTATATAATCGTATCAGAGTGCACAAATGTTTTTGGAATCTCATTTGTGTAGTTTGTAAATATATTTAGACATGGGGGCAGCCATTTTTGCTTATTATAGATGCAGGGCATGCTTGTTTTGTAGTGCTGCACAATGATTGCGCTTTGCTGTTCCCCTTTATCTCTCTCAGTAGACATCTATGGGTCAGGTTTGACCTGATTTTAAAGCTTGATTTCTGTTTCAGGTCTTTCCAGGTTTACAGACATGTCAACAGCAGTAACTCCCTCCCCTCACCCTGTGCCCTTGCTACTAGATCCCCCAGTTCACTCCCCTGGCTTTGCGCCTCGTGGAAACCATCGGATATTACGCCAGAGCCCTCCTTACAGTGATGCAAAGTTGGAGCTGCTGAGAAGACTGAGGAGCCCCCTAAATGTGGAGCAACCTACTTCTCACACCCTGGGCTACCTGACTTGGCTAGAGGTCAGCCGGCTGCCCCCTCTCCTCCCGCTGCGCCCAGACCGACCATATGATAGCGCTGTGTGGAGACAGGTAACCGCGGCCCCAGCCAGCCCCAGACCTCAAGAGTCCATCCCTGCGCCCTCCAGAATGGAGGAGAACACATGGAGTAAGTTTGCTCGTTGCAGCGGGGTTCGGAGGGACAAGAGGGAAGCACATGCTTTACATATACGGAGTCAAGGAAGAGCACCTTCTATGGACTCACAAGGGAACATCCTTCCACCTCCTGGGTACAAACGGTGAGTGGACCAAATTGGTTGGTATTAGTGGCGGCTCGTCCATACGGGGCGCCACCCCCCTTAATCCATGCGCCTGGCCCCTAATCTTAATGCAGGGCATCGGACACATGGATTCCAATGGGGTTGTTTTTTTTTTTTTTTTTAGAAGTACATGATTAGTGCCTGAGGCTCTAATTGGCTTAAAAAAAAGGGTGGGCCCGGGGCGCAGAGGACTTTTTATATTGCGCAATTTTTTTTTGCACATAGCTTCATAAGTGATATTATTTGCACACATTATTTACAGTGCCTTGAAAAAGTATTCCTATCCCTTCAAATTTTCCACATTTTGTCATGTTACAACCAAAAACCGTAAATGTATATTATTGGGATTTTATGTGATAAACTAACACAAAGTGGCACATAATTGTGAAGTAGAAGGAAAATGATAAATGGTTTTCCAATTTTTTTCCAAATAAATATCTGAAAAGTGTGGCGTGCATTTGTATTCAGCCCCCGTTACCCTGATACCCCTAACTAAAATCATGTGGAACCAGTTGCCTTCTAAGTCACCTAATTAGTAAATAGAGTCCACCTGTGTGTAATTTATTCCGAGTATAAATACAGCTGTTCTGTGGAGCCCTCAGGAGGTTTGTTAGAGAACCTTATGGAACAAACAGCATTATGAAGGAGAAGGAACGCCCCAGACAGATCAGGGATAACGTTGTGGAGAAGTTTAAAGCAGGGTTAGGTTATAAAAAATATCCCAAGCTTTGAACATCTCACGGAGCATTCAATCCATCATTCGAAAATGAACTGACAGGCTGGGCAAGGAGAGCATTACTCAGAGAAGCAGACAAGAGGCCCATGGTAACTCTGGAGGAGCTGCAGAGATCCACAGCTCAGGTGGGAGAATCTGTCCACAGGACAACTATTAGTCGTGCACTCCACAAATCTGGCCTTTATGGAAGAGTGGCAAGAAGAAAGCCATTGTTGAAAGAAATCCATAAGAAGTCCCATTTGCGGTTTGGGAGAAGTCATGTGGGGGACACAGCAAACATGGAAGAAGGTGCTCTGGTCAGATGAGACCAAAATTTAACTTTTTGGCCTAAAAGCAAAAACGCTATGTGTGGCGGAAAACTAACAGTGCACATCACCCTGAATACACCATCCCCACCGTGAAACATGGTGGTGGAAGCATCATGTTGTGGGGGTGCTTTTCTTCAGCAGGGACAGGGAAGGTGGTCAGAGTTGATGGGAAGAAGGATGGAGCCAAATACAATGCAATCTTAGAAGAAAACCTGTTTGAGGTTCTGCAAAAGACCCGAGACTGGCCTGGAGGTTAACCTTCCAGCAGGACAACGACCCTAAACATACAGCCAGAGCTACAATGGAATTGTTTAAATCAAAGCATATTCATGTGTTAGAATGGCCCAGTCAAAGTCCAGGCCTAAATCCAATTGAGAATCTGTGGAAAGACTTGAAAATTGCTGTTCACAGACACTCTCCATCCAATGTGATAGAGCTTGAGCTATTTTGCACAGTAGAATGGGCAAAAATGTCCTCTCTAGATGTACAAAGCTGACTTGCAGCTGTAATTGCAGGGAAAGGTGGTTCTACAAAGTATTGACGCAGGGGGGCTGAATACAAATGCACGCCACACTTTTCAGATATTTATTTGTAAAAAATGTTGAAAACCATTTATCATTTTCCTTCCACTTCACAATTATGTGCCACTGTGTTGGTCTATCACATAAAATCCCAATAAAATAAATTTACGTTTTTGGTTGTAACATGACAAAATGTGGAACACTTCAAGGGGTATGAATACTATTTCAAGGCACTGCATTTTAAAGGATTGCTTTGTTGCACATACCTGCACTGCTCCAGTTATACCAGAATGACAGCTGATCACATGATGTAAACAGAAGCTAACAACATGAGGATAAAAAAATAAGCCGATTACTGGCTTGTGTAAACGGGACATTGGTCCCACACAGTGACAGTCACTGCTGCTAAGCAGTGCCCACCAGTGCCAACTACCAGTGCCCATCAGTACTGCTAAGCAGTGCCCACCAGCGCCACCTATCGGTGCCTCATCATCAGTGCCACCTATCAGTGCAGCCTCATCAGTGCCGCCTTATCAGTGCAGCCTCATCCGCCCACATCAATGAAGGAGAAGAATTACCTGTTTGCAAAATGTTATAACAAATTATGAAAATTGCTTTTTTTGTTTGTTTAGCAAAAAATAAAAACCCCAAGTGGTCATTTAAATACCACCAAAAGAAATCTTTATTTGTGTGAAAAAAAATGATAAAAATTTAATATGGGTTGTCACATGACCGTGCTATTGTCATTCAGTGCTTAAAGCTGAAAATTGGCCTGGGCAGGAAGGGGGTATATGTGCCCAGTAAGCACATGGTTGCACAGCCTGTGTAGAGCTGACAAGTCCAGACAGTCCCATCTCTGCTAAGGGAGTTGTCCCTTCTGCTGTCTGTGTAATCTGATCTCTCTGCCCTTGAGATTTTTTTCACAGCTGTAAAAAAACAAAGCAGGGAAAGCTGCCAGCTGCAAGTGGTAAAAATGCATTATTCTAATATTACATGTTAAATTTACCCCGGTAAGGAACTAAAATCTCTTAATTTTTTTTTTTTTACACATTCCTAATGTAAAATTGATCACTGGAATCTGATAAAATCGTCCATTATACAAAGGCCTCCAATACAAAATGACAATGCAGACCCAAGAGGTATAGAATGATAAGGGTAATTGCTCATATAATTTGGCAGAGTTTCAGCTGATTGTAATACACAGATTAATGCCACCTCCCCAATAGTTGTCCCTCAAGTGCCGCACCAAAATTTTACAGCTCTTTCGTGCGCAGTCCTCTCTTTCTCACATGATCTCCGCACCGAGTGCTGCAGAGCAACCAGAGAGAAATAAATCAAAGGAGCCTGAGAAGTGTGCATATACAAATAGCATGCACTCATTAAAGTAAAAGAAAACCTCACTAAAATCTACGTTTTGACAGATGTAGATGTCAGTCCAAAAGTTATTTTTAATATTTTGAAATCTGCACCTGTCATTACAATATTGCCTAGTGATCCTGCCACGAAGTCCCTAATTTCAGAGTTTTACAGAGCTGCTAGTGCTTACAGGAAGGACATTTGAAAGGTAGGGATAGATGCAGGAGGCTTGCATGTAGTTATACATTAACCACTTGCCGACCGCCCGCCGCAGCGTGACGGCGCCAAGATGGCTCGTTATCGCGAACCGCCGTCACAGGATGGCGGCCGCGATAACTAGCATTGTGCTCGCGCGCTCGCTGTGCTCGGGGGGAGCCAGGGAACGGCTACCCGCGATGGTTCCCCCGCACTGAAAGAACGGAGGTCCGTGTGTGTAAACACGGATCTCCATTCTGTTGAAGGGGGAAGGGCGTTGATCACAGCCTTCCTGTATATGGAAGCTGTGATCATCCCCTTTCCCCAGCCAGGGCAGCCCACACACATTTAGAACACGCCCAGGGAACACAGTTAACCCTTAGAGCGCCCCCTGCAGGTTAACCCCTTCACTGCCAATGGCATTTACACAGTAATCAGTGCATTTTTATAGCACTGATCGCTGTATAAATGCCAATGGTCCCAAAAAAGTGTCAAAATGGTCCGACATGTCCGCTGCAATATCGCAGTATTGCTAAAAATCGCAGATCGCCGCCATTACTAGTAAAAAATAAAAACCCCAGAAATTCTCATCATCCGTAAACGCGGCAACTTTTGCGCAAACCAATCAATAAATGCAGATTGTGATTTTTTTTACCAAAAATATGAGGAAGAATATAAATCGCCCAAAACCGATGGAAAAAAATGTTTTTTTTTTATATTTCTTTTTTGGATTTGTATTTTAGCAAAAAGTAAGAAATTTGGGTTTTGTTGCAAAATTGTCGCTCTTCTTTTGTTTATAGCGGCAGTCAGAAACGACGCAGAGGGGATCAAATACCACCAAAAGAAAGCTCTATTTGTGGGAAAAAAAGATGCAAATTTCATTTGGGTACAACGTCGCACGACTGCGCAATTGTCAGTTAAAGCGACGCAGTGCCGAATCGCAAAAAGTGCTCTGGTCCTAAAGTGGGAAATCCATCTGGGGCTGAAGTGATTAATACTGTGCCATTAGTTTATACTGGGTGGGTGGTGGGTTTACATCCACTTTATGATCACATGACTGCTGTGATTGGATGTCCCGGTGGTCACGTGGTCTGAAAGCTCCAGATCACGAGGAGCGATCGCTAAAGCTGTGGTAAAACTGTGCCAGGCACAGCTCTCAGCACAAGTATATTGGGAGCATGTAATGCAAATACAGTTGTGCTCATAAGTTTACATACCCTGGCAGAATTTATGATTTCCTGGCTATTTTTCAGAGAATGTGAATGATAATACAAAAACATTTCTTTCACTCGTGGTTAGTGTTTGGTTGAAGTCATTTATTATCAATCAATGGTGTTTACTCTTTTTAAATCATAATGACAACAGAAACTACCCAAATTACCCCAATCAAAAGTTTACATACCCTGGTGATTTTGGCCTGATAACATGCACACAAGTTGATATAAAGGGGTTTGAATGGCTATTAAAGGTAACCATCCTCACCTGTGATCTGTTTGCTTGTAATTATTGTGTGTGTATAAAAGGTCAATGAGTTTATGGACTCTTGACAGACCCTTGCATCTTTCATCCAGTGCTGCACCAACATTTTTGGATTCTGAGTCATGGGGAAAGCAAAAGAATTGTCAAAGGATCTGCGGGAAAAGGTAGATTGAACTGTATAAAACAGGAAAGGGATATAAAAAGATATCCAAGGAATTGAGAATGCCAATCAGCAGTGTTCAAACTCTAATCAAGAAGTTAAAAATGAGGGGTTCTGTTGAAACCAAACCATGGTCAGGCAGACCAACTAAAATTTCAGCCACAACTGCCAGGAAAATTGTTCGGGATGCAAAGAAAAAACCCACAAATAACTTCAGGTGAAATACAGGACTCTCTGAAAACATGTGGTGCGACTGTTTCAAGATGCACAATAAGGAGGCACTTGAAGAAAGATGGGCTTCATGGTCAAGTCGCCAGAAGAAAGCCATTACTATGCAAATGCCACAAAGTATCCCACTTACAATACGCCAAACAGCACAGAGACAAGCCTCAAACATCCTGGCACAAAGTCATTTGGAGTGATAAGACCAAAATTGAGCTTTTTGGCTACAACCATAAATTGTACATTTGGAGAGGAGTCAACAAGGCCTGTGAAACACAGAGGTGGATCGCTGATGTTTTGGGGAAGTGTGAGCTACAAAGGCACAGGGAATTTGGTCAAAATTGATGGCAAGATGAATGCAGTATGTTATCAATAAATACTGGAGGAACATTTGCATTCATCAGCCAGGAAGCTGCGCATGGGACGTACTTGGACATTCCACCATGACAATGATCCAAAACACAAGGCCAAGTCGACCTGTCATTGATCCTGACCTCAATATCATTGAGCCACTCTGGGGAAATCTCAAACATGCAGTTCATGCAAGACAGCCCAAGAATTTCCAGGAACTGGAGGCTTTTTGCCAAGAGGAATGAGCAGCTTTACCATCTGAGAAGATAAAGAGCCTCATCCGTTAAAGGGGGCAATACACGGTATTAAGAACTGGGGTATGTAAACTTTTGATCAGGGTCATTTGGGTAGTTTCTGTTGTCATTATGATTTAAAAAGAGTAAACACAGTTAATGATAATTAATGGATTCAGCCAAACACTAACCATGAGTGAAAGAAAAGTTTTTGTGTTCTCATTCATATTCTGAAAAATGGCCAATAAATCATAAATTCTGCTAGGGTATGTAAACTTATGAGCACAACTGTATGCGGCACCTCGGTGCTAAGAACCAGGCACAGAGAGTCTGCATTATTGCATACAGCAAGCGCCAAGGGGTTAATTAACAATATTCATTTATTTATCCATTATTTATTACAGGCCTTATATATAACACTCAAACTTTACGCAGCACTTTTTACATACAGTACATTCACATCAGTCTCTGCCCTCAAGGAGCTTACAAGGTCCCTAACTCTCATGCATACACATACTAGAGTCAATTTAGAAAGGAGCCAATTAACCTTTGGAGGGTTGGAGGAAACCCATACAAGCACAGGGAGAACATGCAAACTCCATGCAGATAGTGTCACTTTTTCTCCATTTGGTGTTTTCAGCAGGTACTCGTCGCTTGACAGAGGTGCTGCTAGCGATTTGGAGCATGTAGTCCCCGCCCCGGAGGAGTCTGGCTTCTTCTCTGCCCCCCAGCACCAACGCAAACCCCGCCAATTAACCCTGAAGAGTAACTCCCCAAATTACAGCGAGATCCTGCAGAGGTATCGGGAGCTTCAGAGAGGTGCGCGGACTGTGGTGCCGCATAACAGCAGAATGAGCACACCAAGGACTGCAATGCAAGTGATCTGAAGAATGCACACAGAGCTATCGGAGTACTGGTCAGTGTTGCAACAGTACAGATTGAAGAGCAGAGCCCGCAAACTATGAATATTTGTTTTGTTATCTAAGGACGTCCACTCATCTGACTGCTGAGGATACAACTGCAATGGACCTGTATGGTACAGCCATAAATGTACAGGTTACCAGTAACATACAGGGTTAAGGCATTGCAGCATGGTAAGACATGCAGATGGTACAGCCTACAAGCCCAGATGTTTTTTTTCATTCTGGTGTCGCTTCAATATTCTATGCCACACAGCTGTGAAAAATCGATTGGCCTGTAGGCAACATGGTGTTCTGGGAATACTTAGGCTTCATGTACACTGGGCTTAAAAAAACGCCAATTCCGTTGGCAGAAAAAAAAAATCCCTCTCTTGGCAAGGCCAGATAAGACAGTGAGGGTAGTACTTCTGCACATGCTCAGTTTGGCCTCTTGCTGGAGAGAATATTTCCTTGTAGATCAGAGCTAGCCGGGTCACATGATATTGACATCACACATGTGGGCGTGTATACAGATCCTTAATGACAGCCCAGTCCCTCCCTCCTCCATGCCCAGCAACTAAAAAAAGAACACAGTGGGTGGGATGTCACATCTTGATTGATGGATGATCCGCCTCCCTTAACAGCATGAGGACACAGACTGTAGTGGAAATCTCCTCCTACCTGAACACTCAGCAGGCAGACCCTGGTTTATCATGTGATCATGGTATACAGATCAACCAAAGAAGGTATATAGTGGCAGTATTTTAATGTAAAAATAAGGTTTATAAGCTGTGGGCACTGCAGGGGGCAGATGAACTATTTTCATATTAGGCTCGTTTCACACTAATGCATTTTTTATGCATTTTGCAGAAATGCAGGGAATTATTTTAACATGGATTCCTATGGAACATGTTCACATCAATGCATTTTTGTGCCTCTGCATTTTTGGAAAGGGTCTGGGACTTTTTTTCCCGCAAAATACAGCGTTTTGCATGTAATAGACTTTAAGGGGCATGCAAGAAAATGCATTTTTGATGTGTTTATACTACGATTTTGCAGGGATTTGCGCTTTGCATTTTTAAATCTGCCTAGCAATAAAATGACCCCCCCCCCCCAAAAAAAAAATTGTGGTAAAAAAAACACAGAAAGCACAGCAAAAAGCACTGCAGAAACGCTCAAAAGCAACATGCATAGATGTAAATGGAGCATTACTGGGTTTAGTAACACTTTAAGCTGCAGTCATTGGCTGAACTGTCACTCCCTGTTGCTTAAGCCACCTGATCACTTCCACACACCCTTGAATGTGCTGAACACCCCCGCTATATGTCCTTGGCTCCACTCCCATTCGGGGGGCTCTGGCTAACCAAAGAAGGTAGAATGGAGAGTGACCAGCAAAAATACATTTACTGATCATATCTCTGATGAATAAACCTGGAAGCAATGAACATTTTGTCAATTCTGGCTTCAAAGCTGCCATTGCTCAGCTAAAAAAATGAAGAATGCCCAGAAAAAGCGCTTGGTAGCTGGAATGCTGGTGCAATCAGCTCAAGCTCTGGAGATGTAAATATTTCCACTGTTGGCAACAAAAGTAGCAGAGGGATAATAATAATGTAATCAGATGTCACAACTATAGCAAGATGCATACATTTCGCAGATATTGTCTAACAACAATGAAATCAACTACAGACATGAAATATGAACAAAGCATATCCCTCTATAGTGTCTACTTCTCTCTATACAGAGCACTAAGAGCAGTGTGAGTTGTCATATGATTTGGCAGTTCCAAATCACATGACAAGTCGCACCCCATTGCCGGCAATGGAAACTTTCAAATTGCTGCAACTCATGTCGCAACGACTTTGAAAAAGGTTCCTGCAGTAACACAGGTGGGGTACATTGCAGCCAATATCACAGGTGGGGTACTTTGCAGCCAGTAACACAGGTGGGGTACATTGCAGAGACCCCCCCCCCCCGAAGTCGGGACAAGTCCCGCACTTACCCCATCTATTAGGCAGGTGGGGGTACTTTGCAGCCAGTAACACAGGTGGGGGGTACTTTGCAGCCAATATCACAGGTGGGGTACTTTGCAGCCAATATCACAGGTGGGTGTACTTTGCAGCCAGTAACACAGGTGGGGATACTTTGCAGCCAATATCACGGGTGGGGGTACTTTGCAGCCAGTAACACAGGTGGGGGTACTTTGCAGCCAGTAACACAGGTGGGGTACATTGCAGAGACCCCCCCCCCCGAAGTCGGGACAAGACCCCATCTAATAGGCAGGCAGGAGCGTGCAGAGCTGCGCTTGTGGTGAGCGGGCTGTAGCCCAGAGTCCGGCTTCTCTCTGCATGGCCCGGAAGTGACGCCGAGGCTCCTCCCAGATCAATCACCGCCGTCTAGTGGACGCAGTCATTGATTGATACTACCAGGAGCAAATAGGCGGCTTGAGGTGCAGAGCAAAGTGCCACAAGGCAGAAATAAACCCTGCCATTGAAGCGTGACACCTGCAATCATGTGATTGCAACAATGTCACGCTTCCCATAGTGCACTGTGTCTGGCGCCCAAACACAGTGCACTATGTTAACTTAAACTTACTTTTTTTTTTTAAAGGGGACCTTTTTTAAAAAAATTTTTTTTTTGGGGGGGGAGCCCAGGCGCCCCCTATGGACGGGCCGCCACTTCCTCTGTCTCACACATGTGGTATTGCCATACTCAGGATGAGTAGCAGAATATATTTTGGGGTGTCATTTTTGCTATGTACATGCTGCGTGTTAGAAATATTGTATAAATGGACAACTTTGTGTAAAAAAAAAAGCGTTTTCATTTTATTTCCACATTTTCCAAAAACTTGTGGAAAAAAAAAAACGACATGTTCAAAAGACTCATTATGCCTCCTAGAGTATCTGTTGGGGTGTTTACTTTCCAAAATGGGGTCATTTTTTGGGCGTTTTCAAAAGTGCAAGAGGTAGTCAAGAAATTAGATATGTATTTTATGTCTCTTGAACGCCTGATGGTGCTCCCTGCCTGCTGTGCCTCTGTATGTTGCCAGGCTGTGGAAAAGTCTCACACATGTGGTATCGCCATACTCAGGACGAGTAGCAGAATATATTTTGGGGTGTAATTTTTGCTATGTACCTGCTGTGTGTGAGAAATAACCTGTTAATATGACAATTTTCTGGAAAAATAAAGAAAAAAAAATAGTTTTGCAAAAGATTACAACTTCAAAAAAATCACCATGCCCCTTACTAAATACCTTGGAATGTCTGCTTTCCAAAAAGGGGTAATTTGGCAGATCCTTGTACTTTCCTGGCTTGTAAAGCCTCGTACACACGATGCGATGGTCGTACGACTGAACAGCCCAAATCGTATGTTGGCTCATGTATCTCGCGTACTGTCATGCACTACACGATCGTACGACCAAGCCGAACGTAGTGACGTGTTATGAACGTATAAAGAGAAAGTTCAGGTGCATGTAATTTGTAAATTAGGAAGAGCATGCGTGTTTTGCACAGTACAACTTGTTGGACCAACTTCTCTGTACACACGATACAACGGTCTTATGACCGCTTGTTGGTACAACCAACGTTTTCTAGTTTGCTCATTCAACTCCTGTTGTACAACCACCATACATCGGCTGTTCTAATCGCGTGTACTAATGGTCGGATGATCGTACAACGAGGGGCCATACGACCGTTTTCATATGACCTTCGCACCATGTGTACAAGGCTTTAGGCTGTCAGTACATGAGGTGTGATCAATTTTCAATGATTGGCACCATAGCTTCTAGACTCTATGACATTCACAAAGACCAAATAATATCCATTAATTTGGGCTATTTTTACCAAAGATATGTAGCAGTATAAATTTTGGCCAAAATTTATAAAGAAAAATTACAAATTTTCATTTATAGCCCAATAAATAAAAACCCAGTGGTGATTAAATACCACCAAAAGTAAGCTCTATTTGTGTGAAAAAAAGGACAAAAATGTAATTTGGGTACAGTGTAGCATGACTGAGTAATTGTCATTCAAAATGTGAGAGCACTGAAAGCTGAAAATTTGACCAGTGGTCAAGTGGTTAAAGAATGAACATAAATAATTACTGCATTATAGTCACCTAAAATACTAAATTAAGATGAAAAAATAATGTATAACAGATATGTAACTGTAAATGTTCAATACATGTAACTTTACAGAATAGCAGACATTACTCTGGAATACTCATTCATAACTGCATTCGTTAGCAAAAGAAGAAAACAAACTAGGAATACTAATTGGAATATACATCAATAGATGCACATGAGGTAGAGCACATCTCACATAAAAATGTTCTCTTCACATACATGTGATCATGGTTGCAGTGCAGTTCTATATAATAAATTTGGTAGCAATTGGCACTTGCAAATCCGTGTAGGCGCCAATTAATGCCGATTTGTAATTTACAAAGCCATGTTTGCTGCTAATTTTTCATTCACACGTTCGCCTAGTTCAGTGGTTCTCACCCCCTGTCCTCGGGACCCACTAACAGGCCAGATTTTAAGTATTACCTTGGGGAGATGCAGACTAGAATACTGCAATCACTGAGCAACAAATGATATCACCTGTGATGTATTTCAGTTATCCTGCAAACATGGCCTGTTAGTGGGTCCAGAGGACCGGAGTTGAGAACCACTGGCCTAGTTGAAGGCTTAATTGGGCGCTATTAACCACTTGCCGACCGCCGATCGGAATCTGACGGCGGCAAAGTGGCTCGTTCCCGCAAATCGCCGTCATACGACGGCGGCTGCGGGAACGAGTTTAGTGAGCGCGCGCGGAGGCCGCCGCGCGCGCGCGAGTGATTTGAGCAAGGGCGTCGGCGGCAGCATACTGCCGCTAAACGCCCTTGCTCGGTGAAACGGCGGCAGTCTAAGGCTAGCCGCCAGCCGTTCACCAATTATCGCGGGTTAATTCGGAAGTTGATCCGGTCACCAAGAGTTGAGGCCAGGAGACCTGGGTGATTGTCCGGTACAAACGTCCTATTGACTTTATGTAGTGTCCACTATAGTAAACAACGAGTCACTAACGTCATAAGATCAGACGTAGAGGGGTTCCATTATGAATTTTAGACCGGACAATCACCCAGGGCTCCTGTCCCCCACTC
>BLSH010316379.1:940592-954586 GCA_018402905.1 Glandirana rugosa | reverse complement strand
AAGACCACCGGAGCAGATTTAATAAAATATTTTAAAAAGCTGTGTGGTTTTTTTTGTGTACATATTTCTTCCCAGGTAAATGGGTAGGGGTACGATGTACCCCATACTCATTTACATAGGGTGGGGGGCCGGCATCTGGGGGCCCCCTTGTTAAAGGGGGCTTCCAGATTCCGATGAGTCCCCGCCCGCAGACCCCGACAACCACCGGCCAGGGTTGTCGGGAAGAGGCCCTTGTCCTCATCAACATGGGGACAAGGTGCTTTGGGGTGGGGGGCGCAGAGCCCCCCCTGCCCCAAAGCACCCATACTCCCCATGTTGAGGGCACGCGGCCTGGTATGGTCCAGGAGGGAGGGGGCCGCTCGCTCGTCCCCACCCCCTTTCCTGGCCTGCTGGGTTGCGTGCTCGGATAAGGGTCTGGTATGGATTTTTGGGGGGACCCCACGCCGTTTTTTTCGGCATGGGGTTCCCCTTAAAATCCGTACCAGACCAAAGGGCCTGGTATGCTCCTGGAGGGGGATCCCATGCCAGTTTTTTCTTTGAAAATTTGGCGTGGAGTTCCCCTTCAAGATCCCCAGAGCACAAAGTGCCTGGCATTGTCGGGATCAAAGTCGGATCCCTGTTCACAGACAAACGGTCCGACTTTGACCCTATGTAGGACCGCAAATCGTACAGCAAAGTAGGATCAAAGTCTGGCCGTTTTTTTGTCGGATAGTGTGAACCCAGCCTGAAAGGGATGATGTGGCAACCCTAGTGTGTACGAGGCTTAACCTCTTCAGAACCCAAAACCTGCCAGAGATCCAAAACATCCTGCATGTTCTAACAGGGAAATATGTTTTCCAGATCCCCAAAGGCAATTACAGTGCCTTGAAAAAGTATGCATACCCTTTGAAATTTTGTCATGTTACATCCAAATACATAAATGTATTTGATTGGGATTTTATGTGATCAACCAACACAAAGTGGTACATAAATGTGAAAAGTGTGGCAGTGGGGATGATGTGTTCAGGGTGATGTGCGGTGTAAAGCCTCGTACACGTGGTTCGACAGTCGTATGAAAACGGTCGTACGACCGCTCGTTGTATGTTAATCGACTGCTAGTACGCGCGATTAGAACAGTCGATGTATGACGGTCGTACAACAGAAGTTGTATGAGCAAACTAGAAAATGTTGGTAGTACCAACAAGCGGTCGTACGACCGTTGTATCGTGTGTACAGAGAAGTTGGTCCAACAAGTTGTATTGTGCAAAACACGCATGCTCAGAAGTCAGGAACACCCAGACATTAATTACATGCACCTGAACTTTCTCTTTACACCTTCATAACACGTCACTATGTTCAGCTTGGTCGTACAATCATTTAGTGCATGTCAGTACGCGAGATACAACAGCCAACATACAATTTGGGCCGTTCGGTCGTACGACCATTGCACCGTGTGTACGAGGCTTTAGTTTTCCGCCACACATAGCATTTTGCTTTTAGGCCAAAAAGTTCAATTTTGGTCTCATCTGACCACAGCACCTTCTTCCACATGTTTGCTGTGTCCCCCCCATGGCTTCTCACAAACTAAAAACGGAACTTCTTATGGATTTCTTTCAACAATGGCTTTCTTCTTGCCACTCTTCCATAAAGACCAGATTTGTGGAGTGCACAACTAATAGTTGTCCTGTGGACAGATTCTCCCACCTGAGCTGTGGATCTCTGCAGCTCCTCCAGAGTTACCATGGGCCTCTTGGCTGCTTCTCTGATTAATGCTCTCCTTGCCCGGCCTGTCAGTTTAGGTGGACGGCCATGTCTTGGTAGGTTTACAGTTGTACCATACTCTTTCTATTTCTAGATCAGGGTTTCTCAACCAGGGTTCCGTGAAACCCTAGGATTCCTCCAGAGGTTGCTAGGGGTTCCTTGAACAATGGTAAATTTCTACCTCTCAGATAAATTCCCAATGACATCATTGATCTTTTTAGCTACAGTATCTGTAAGGGGTAATTCTTCCCAATGACCACAAGTGTAAGGAGCATTCTTCCCATTGACCATCACACTAATATATCAAGAGTTGTAGATTTTTAATTTTTAGCAGGGCTTCCCAGAGACCGGAGAATTATTTAAAGGGTTCCTCAGTGTTGAAAAGGTTGAGAAAGGCTGGTCTAGATGAAGGATTGAACAGTTCTCCATGAGATGTTCAAAGCTTGGGATATTTTTTTTATAACCTAACCCTGCTTTAAACTTCTCCACAACTTTATCCCTGACCTGTCTGGTGTGTTCCTTGGCCTTCATGTTGCTGTTTGGTCACCAAGGTTCTCTAACAAACCTCTGAGGGCTTCACAGAACAGCTGTATTTATACTGAGATTAAATTACACACAGGTGGACTCTATTTACTAATTGGGTGACTTCTAAAGGTAATTGGTTCCACTAGATTTTAGTTAGGGGTATCAGACTAAAGGGGGCTGAATACAAATGCATGCCACACTTTTCAGACATTTTTTTGTAAAAAATGTTGAAAACCATTTATCATTTTCCGTCCACTTCACAATTATGTGCCACTTTGTGTTGGTCTATCACATAAAATACATTACATTTTTGGTAGTAATATGATAAAATGCGGAAAATTTCAAGGGGTATGAATACTTTTTCAAGGCACTTCCTGGGTCAACAATTTGCAATGAAATAATATTATAAATGTAAGTAGTCTTTTATATTTTATGCATTTAGAAACAGTTCCACAACTTTATTAAAACAATCTAATCAGCTAGAACCATACCTTGTGTAAAGCCTCATACACACGATGCGACGATCGTACGACTGAACGGCCCAAATCGTATGTTGGCTGTCGTGTCTCGCCTATTGACGTGCACTAAACGATCGTACGACCAAGCCGAACGTGGTGACGTGTTACGAGCGTATAAAGAGGAAGTTCAGGTGCACGCGATTTGTGAATTAGGAACGAACGGACACTTCCGGGCGTTCCTGACTTCTGAGCATGCGTGTTTTGCACAGTACAACTTATTGGACCAATTTCTCTGTACACACGATACAACAATCGTACGACCACTTGTTGGTACTACCAACGTTTTCTAGTCTGCTCATCCAACTTCTGTTGTACGACCGCCGTACGTCGGCTGTTCTAATCACGCATACTAACGTTCGGATGATCGTACAACAAGTGGTCATACGACCGTTTTCATACGATCGTCGCATCGTGTGTAGGAGGCTTAAGACAATAAGACCCCTTTCACACCAAGGCGTTTTTCAGGCGTTTTTGCACTAAAATTAGCACATAAAAAAACTCAATAAAACTCCCCATGCATCTCAATGGATGCTTTCACACCGAGGCGTCGCGCTTGCTAGGCGTTGCTAAGACCCCTTTCACACTGAGGCGCTTTACAGTCGCTATTTAGCTAAAAATAGCGCCTCAAAAATCCCGGAGTGCTTTCACACTGGGGCGGTGCGCTTGCAGGACGTTACAAAAAGTCCTGCAAGCAGCATCTTTGGGGCGGTGCAGTGAGCGGTGATACACCGCCCCTGTCCATTGAAAACAATGGGCATCGCTTCCGGAGCGGCTGCACATCACCTCGGTAGTGCGGCGCACCGGCACTTTTAACCCCTTGTGGGGGGTTAAAAGTGCCGCGCACCCATCTGCATAGCGGCGCCGTAGCGCCGCTATAACAGAGCTAAATCCTCTCTGAAACTAGCGGGGATTTACTGCTACTGCCCGCCTGCCCCAGTGTGAAAGGGGGCTTAAAGTCCTGCAAGCAGCATCTTTTCAGCTTGTTTTGTGCGCTCAAAATAACTCCTCAAAAACGCCCATGTCCATTGAAAATAATGGTTAAGCACTTGAAAAGCGCACGAAATGTGCACTGAGGCTGTGGGAAAGGTCACATGATCGTAACGCAAACGCTTGAAAAATGCTTCAAAAGTGCAGCAAAAATGCACACTGAAATCATGGCGGTTTACAGGATTTTACAGGATTGGGCGGGAAGGGGGTAAGTGCCTGGTATTGAAGTGGTTAAACCAGCATTTCACATTTTAAAATGAATATTGTCATTTCTTCTTTTATTTTTTTTCTAGTATTTGTCCGACTATATTAAAAATGAATAATATATTATACATTTTATAATATAATATTTTAATAAAACAGTATACCAAATAATATACCCTTAACGAAATAACGCAAGCAAATGTGTAACTGTCATGTTAACTGACGTGTAGCGGCTTTGCTAAAATTGGCCTGGACATCTAGACTTCAGTGACCTCTGGTTACAAAAGGGTTAAATATCTTTTCCTCCAGGCGTGAAGCAAGTCCCCCCCCCCCCCCCAATCTCCTGCAAACCATTTTTGTCTACATGTTGTCAGAAAATATTTTAATTCTGTCAGTAAAGACCTATGCTATGTTTAGAATTTCTATCCCAATAAATTCTTTTGCCTTTTTTTATTGCACAATAACACATTGGGGATGAAGCTGTCAGTAAATATTTACATAACTGTCAGTCAGTACATTTAAAAATAACGTGCAATTCTGCTACCTCTGTGTCACTGCTCATGTAAACTGTCAGTAACTGTATTTAAAACTGTCAGTAGGAAGAAACAAAAAATAAAATTCCAATTTTCCAAATCTGCATATTATTTTTTTAGCTTCTATGTTTTACTATGTAGCATAAAAAACACAGCTGTCAGTGAATGTCTACAGACATTGTGGGGGATTTAATACAACTGGTGCACGCAGAATCCGGTGTAACCAATCAGATTCTAACTTCAGCTTCTTCAATTAAGCTTTGTCAATAAAACCTGGAAGCTGATTGATTACTATGAACAGCTGCACCAGATTCTGTGTGCACCACTTTTAATAAACCTCCCCAATAAGAAATAAAATAATTAAAAAAAAGACTGCCTCATTTAATGCTGTGCAAGCTACAGCCTGTGTTTGCGCTCTGCATAACAATGCGCTGTGGACAAATCATAGCTGTCAGCAAACATTTAGGTATCTGTCAGTAAAAAAGATACTCTTAAGGTTTGTGCAGCCCTGCAGATTAATGTGCATCCTTTTTTCTTAACGGCTTCGTTCAGCCAGGATTTGGCGCTCTGCGCATACCGACTTGCTGGGATGTGATGCTTTTGCAGAAGTAGCTGGCAGAGGAAACTGGGACCCATTAAACTGAGTAACAGGACTGTGTATGAAACCTGTGCAGTAGGGGGGAAAGATTGGAGGGGAGGGGAGGGGAGAGAGAGCTGAGCACAGTGGCAGAGGATGGATAGCCTGTAAAGGAGGAGGCAGGGAAAGGGGAATCACTGCAGAGGAGGAGGAGAAGGAGGGGATTTAACAGAGGAATCCCCCAGAATACAGAAACACATCAGAAGGATTGGACACAGGCAGTTCGGGGGGCACACACAGCAAGATAACAATAAGAAGAGGGCAGGGGGTACAGACCGTCCGCAGAGGGTCCCCTACTTTGCACCATGAGCTTTCATAAGCCCCCGGTGGGGTTGCCAGAAGATGACAAGATCAGGGGATCCCCAAGAAAAGATCAGGACTTAAGGGGCGCAGCCATCCTGCACCAACAGAGGCGCCTCAAACAGGCCACCCAGTTTGTGCACAAAGATTCTGCAGATCTGCTGCCGCTGGACCAGCTGCGGAGATTGGGCACCTCCAAGGACCTGGTGAGTAAACTGGAAAGGAAAGGGGGGGATAAGGGAGCTGCTTTTGGGTTTATGCAGCAGGTGGGACAGGTTCGTAATGCATCACTTGGAGAATTTTAGATTGTGTGCTGGGAGACGTGCAAGCAGCACTGGGGGGGTCCTGCGTGAACAGCTCTCACCACAGACAGCAAGGCTTTTTTTTTTTTTTTTAACACTTCAGCAAAGGTTTGGGGTGCACAAAGGGCAATTGAAACATACAAAAGCAATGAATCGCAAAATAAGGGGAAAATCAAAAAGATTTTCCAATTTAACAGTAGAATTTTCTGTTGGTCGATAGCAGTAATTGATAGCAGTGATCATTTTAGCATAAAAGAGTGACGGTCTAATAGTAATCCTATACTGTTCACGATAGAAAAAAAAAACAGCAATCAAGTGACTATTGTTAAAGGTGTAAAGAAAGATGGCAAAATATAGACTACTACCATACAGGATATTACAATTATTGTTACTTACCATTATTCCAATCATGCAAAGATTTTGAATCTTCAAAGAATCCTACAAATCACCCATTTATTGCCTGTCTAGTATATACGTGATGTAGGAGAAAAGGAACTGCTTAGAGGTGTCACTATTTGTCAATGGATACAGGAAAAAAGGAGAAAAAAATGAGCGCTCAGGGGTGTCACTGTCAATCACGTAAGGGAATGCTCAGGGGTGTCACTATTAGTCACTGGATGGTGCTCAGGGGCGTCACTGTCAATCACAGGATGCAGGAAAAGGGGATTTCTCAGGGATGTCACTGACAATAACAGGATGAAGGGAAAAAAGGGGGTGCTCAGGACTGTCACTGTCACTCATAGTGTGCAGGGAAATAGGGAGAGCTCATGGGCGTCACTGTAAATCACAGGGTACATAAGGAAAGGGACTATTCAAAGATGTCACTGTTAGACTGCTCAGTGTGTGACTGCAAATCACAGGATGCAAAGGAAAAGGAGTATTGCTGTAAATATTGTGCTGAAGGAAAGAGACTGCTCAGAGGTATCACTGACAGTCACAGGATAGAGAATGGAAGGGACTGCTTAAGGTCTCAAGTCAGTCACTAGAAGCAGTAAGAAAAGTGCTGCTCAGAGCTGTCACCATAAATCACAACATGAAGGAGGAAAGGGACTGCTCCAGGGTGTCACTGTCAGTCACAGGATACAGGAGGAAAGGGACTGTTCAAATATGTTACAGTAAATCACAGAATACAGGAGGAAAGGGACTGCTCAGAGGTGTAATTGACAGTCACAGGATACAGGAGAAAATGGACTGTTCAGGAATGTTATGCTGGAGGAAAGAGGTTGCTCAGGGGTGTAACTGTCATTCAAAGGATACAGGAGGAAAGGGGTTGCTCAGTGATGTATCACTGTCATTTACCAGATACAGGAGGAAAGGGATTGCTCAGGGGTGTCACTGTCATTCACAGGATACAGGAGGAATGGGGTTGCTCAGGGGTATCACTGTCATTCACAGGATACAGGAGGAATGGGGTTGCTCAGGGGTGTCACTGTCATTCACAGGATACAGGAGGAAAGGGACTTCTTAGGGGTGTAACTGTCAGTCACAGAATACAGGAGGAAAGGGACTGCTTAGGGGTGTAACTGTCAGTCACAGAATACAGGAGGAAATGGACTGTTCAGGGATGTTATTGTAAAATCACACGATACAGGAGGGATGAGGTTGCTCAGGGGCAGAGGCGGCTCTAGGCTTTGTGAGGCCTTAGGCAAAACCTAGACACGAGGCCCTACTCACGCCCATATTGGGAAAAATAATTCAAGCAATAAAAAAATTAACTTTATAAATTTCATATACTAAGAGCTTTAAAGTGCTGGTGTCAGTGACTCTCTATCTCGGTGCTGGTGTCGATGTCAAATTAGGTGGTTGCGAGGCCCCTGTGAGTGTGAGGCCTTAGGCGGCCGCCTAATTTGCCTAATTAGAGAGCCGCCTCTGCTCAGGGGTGTCACTGTCATTCACAGGATACAGGAGTAATGGGGTTGCTCAGGGGTGTCACTGTCATTCACAGGATACAGGAGGAAAGGGGTTGCTCAGGGGTGTCACTGTCATTCACAGGATACATGAGGAAAGGGGTTGCTCAGGGGTGTCACTGTCATTCACAGGATACACGAGGAAAGGGGTTGCTCAGGGGTGTCACAGTCATTCACAGGATACAGGAGGAATGGGGTTGCTCAGGGGTGTCACTGTCATTCACAGGATACTGGAGGAAAGGGACTGCTCAGGGGTGTCACTGTCAGTCACAGGATACAGGAGGAAAGGGGTTGCTCAGGGGTGTCACTGTCATTCACAGGATACAGGAGGAAAGGGACTGCTTAGGGGTGTAACTGTCAGTCACAGAATACAGGTGGAAAGGGACTGCTCAGGGGTGTAATTGTCAGTCACAGAATACAGGAGGAAATGGACTGTTCAGGGATGTTATTGTAAAATCACAGGATACAGGAGGAATGAGGTTGCTCAGGGGTTTCACTGTCATTCACAGGATACAGGAGGAATGAGGTTGCTCAGGGGTGTCACTGTCATTCACAGGATACAGGAGGAATGGGGTTGCTCAGGGGTGTCACTGTCATTCACTGGATACAGGAGGAATGGGGCTGCTCAGGGGTGTCACTGTCATTCACAGGATACTGGAGGAAAGGGACTGCTCAGGGGTGTCACTGTCATTCACAGGATACTGGAGGAAAGGGACTGCTCAGGGGTGTCACTGTAAATTACAGGATGCCAGTAGAAAGGGGTGATTGTGGCAGGGTAGGAGGTCAGTGTGCAGCCACAACACTTTACCAGTAAAGATCTGCCATTTCTTGAAGTCTCAGGATTCACAAACAGAATCATCTTAGATTAGTATTATTTGGTTTTGCTGCATCAAGGAATGACATTTGGTAGTGCTGCGTGTGTAGTGAGGGCAGGCTTGCCAACATTCTTTCTTCTACTAGGAGACAGGGCTGGTTTTGCCAAACCAAAATCAATTATTTTTTCAGACAATTGTCCAAACATAAACCAACAGCTTCATTTTTTCTGAACACATCATGGTGATATCAGTGGCCAGCCCACAGGACAGTTATCTGGCAGCATGATCATTGCTGTGTGCCTGGGCAGGCTGGCATCACTCTGTAGATTGCTGTGTGATGTACAAAATGCTCCATGCTCTGTGCCAGGCTGACAACAAATTAATTTTCACTGCATCATCTTCGTGGGAACCGGCTCCAACCGGCTGTTCATCAAACTCAAGAAAGCAAACAAAATTACTTGGAATTCCTGACAATCTTTATATTTCTTTGGTTTGTATGGACTCTCCACATTTTTGCAGATAGTTAGTTATTGTGTCACCAATTTCAAGAATATCAAGTTTCAGATCTAGGCCAACAGTTGAGGTGTAAGTCAGCTAAAAGGGTTTCTGTTAGGAAAAAGCATCAGCCCAGATGCTTTCTGGCTGCTTCCGCGGTGGTGCGCACGCTTGTGCGTGTCCGCGCGCGTCCGTCCCCGCGCTCCCGTGCATGCACGCGCGCCAGAAACGCCGCTTTTTAAACCCTCTGCTCCCAGCAGCAAGTGCTTATTCTACAGCGTCTCTGACCTGTGAGCCCCAGCTCAACCCTCTGTTCCTGTACTACTTTGCTTCCTGTTTGACCCGGCTTGACCTGACCTGCTGATCTGCTGCCTGCACCGACCCCAGCTATCTACGACCCTCCAATTGTCTGCTCCCTTTGTACTTCTGCTGCCCGCCTGATAACGAACCTTGCTTGGACTTGACCACCCTTCTGCCTGACCCATCTGTACCGCACTGCCTGCCTGTTGCCAACCCAGCCTGCACGACCATCCATCTGACCAGCACGACCACCTGGATCATCACATCATCACCAGTGACCATCCAGCCCTCCTGCCATCCCGCACTCTTGGACTTCTGTCTACTCTACCAGGGGTCCTTGAATCGGGTGCGCAAGAGTGGTTGTTCCCTGCACAAGACATACTCCAGCACCAGGACCGTGACAGTAACAGACAGCCATGACCGAGCCTGCACAGGGGACCCGCTCCGCCATGGACGATTTGTGTGCGCACCTTGCGGGCCTTACGCAAGCAGTCAAGAACTTGCAGGAGGGTTACACCCGGTTGGAATAACGGGTACAGGAGCTTTCAACCTCCCCAACCGCTGGCCCTGCTGCAGCCCGCACCATTGTAGCCCTGCCTTCTGAGCCCAAGATCCCGCTGCCGGATAAGTTTTCCTGGGACCGGCGTAAGTTCCAGGTCTTCTGGAGTGCATGTGAACTGTACCTGGGACTTCAGCAATGCACCTTCTCTCTGGAAACCACCAAGGTGGGATTTGTCATCTCCCTCCTGCAGGGTGAACCCCAGGCATGGGCCCTTAGATTGTGGGAGCAGAACGCTCCTGAAGTCGCCACAGCGGCCACATTTTTTCAAGCCATGGCGCAGCTGTACGAGGATCCCCACCAGGCTGCCACAGCGGAGGCCACCCTGTATACGCTCCAGCAGGGTCGCCGTCCCATGGAGGACTATGCCGCTGAGTTCCGGCGCTGGAGCGCAGATACAGCCTGGGGCAGTGCCGCTCTCCTGTTTCAGTTCCATATGAGACTATCGGAACCCTTAAAAGATGAGCTGGCACGAGTGGGGATACCCAAGACCTTGGAGGAATTGATTAACCTGGCCATCTTCATTGATTGGCGCCTCAGGGAGTGCCACGCCAAAAGGTCTTCCGGGCAGTTGCGCCCCACCTCAATGCTCCCACGGGTTCCCAGTTACCCGACTCCGCCTGCCTTCCACCCGACACCCTCCTCCTCCTCTCCACAAGATGCCCCTGAGCCGATGCAGATTGGGCTGTTACGTCCATCCCTCACCACCGATGAAAGGCAGCGTCACTTTACCCTGAACCTTTGTCTGTACTGTGGCGAACCTGGCCACGTGGTCAGGATGTGCCCCGCTAAGCGCGGTAAGTGCTCTACAGTTGTATCAAATGACCTGCCTAGCTCCTCAAGTTCTTCAGCTCATTTGACTATTCTCCTTTCTTTGCAGTTTCCCAGAGGGAATACCACGGTCCCAGCCATTCTTGACTCCGGGGCATGCAGTTGTTTTATTGACCTGAACTTTGCTGCACTGCATTGTATCCCTTTACAACTAAAACCCCACAAGATTGTGATCCGCTTGTCCGACGGGTCGCACATTAAATCCGGGACTGTTACCTATGAGACAGCCCCTCTTCCCTCTGTCACACTGGATAGTCATAAGGAACTTCTGCGGCTGGACACCATCGCCTCTCCCCTCTGTCCCATTATTTTGGGCCTACCATGGTTCCGGGCACACAATCCCAGCATTGACTGGGCCACAGGGACAGTCCGCTTCCAGTCACCTTACTGTCGACAACATTGCTTAGCCTCCAGAGGTGAAGTTGTTCCCCCACTCCTCTGTCTGGACACTGACACAGAACCCGACATAAGTACCCTCCTTCCACTGGCCTATTATTCATTTCTGGATGTCTTTAGTAACAAGGGGGCTGACAAACTACCTTCATATAGGCCCTACGACTGCTACGACTGAACTGTTACCTGGGGCAGAGGTGCCCTTTGGGAGGATTTATCCTCTCTCTGAACCTGAATTAGCGGCCCTCAAGGCCTACCTGGACGAGAACTCTAAGAAAGGGTTCATCCGACCCTCCACTTCTCCTGCTGGGGCTGGCATCTTCTTCAGGGAGAAAAAGGACCACTCACTCAGGCCGTGCATAGATTACCGGGAACTTAACCAGGTGACCATTAAAAACCGGTATCCTCTGCCTTTAGTCCCGAACTATTTCAGAGGTTAGGAGCAGCCACCATCTTCTCTAAGCTTGATTTGCGGGGAGCGTACAACCTCATTCGTATCAGGGAGGGAGACGAATGGAAAACAGCATTCCGCACCCGCTTTGGTCATTATGAGTACCTGGTGATGCCCTTTGGTCTATGTAACGCCCCGGCAACATTTCAACACTTTGTAAATGACGTGTTCCGGGACTTCCTTGACCTCTTCATGATCATTTATTTGGATGACATCTTGATTTTCTCTGCTTCCCTCGAAGAACACCGTACATATGTCACCAAAGTTCTGGGTCGGCTCTGGCTACATGGCCTGCACGCCAAAACGGAAAAGTGCTCCTTTGAGCAGCCTAGCATGCACTTCCTGGGACTGATCATTTCCACTATGGGCATTCATATGGATCCCCAGAAAGTCTCCACTATCCTGGAATGGCCCGCACCAACAGACAGAAAGGGAGTTCAGAGATTTGTGGGCTTCGCAAACTTTTATAGGAAGTTCATTAAAGGTTTCTCAGCCATCATGTAACCCATCACGCAGTTGACCAAACAGAACATCCTGTTCCGTTGGTCTCCTGAGGCTCAAGTCGCTTTCCAGAAACTCAAGTCCCTGTTCTCCCATTCTGAAGCATCCAGACCCAGCATTACCGTATGTCCTTGAAGTGGACGCTTCAGAAACTGCAGTGGGGGCCATCCTATCTCAGCGCCAAGGTGTCAAGGCCTTTCTCCACCCAGTCGCTTTCTTTTCCCATAAGTGGTGGCACCAGAACGGAACTACGACGTGGGAGATAGGGAACTGTTGGCCATTAAGTCGGCTCTAGAAGAATGGCGGTACCTGCTTGAGGGAGCTTCACACCCCATTCTCATCTTCACTGACCACAGGAACCTGGAGTATCTCAGAACGGCCAAGAGACTGAGACCCCGGCAGGCCCGCTGGGCACTCTTTTTCTCCAGGTTCCATTTTCATCTGACCTACCGTCCAGGATCAAAGAACGGCAAACCTGATGCCCTCTCCAGGATGTTTTCAGAGCCAGGAAATACCGCTCCGCCTGACACCATACTCCCGGCATGGAACTTTCTCCTGACCAATGAGGATGTACTCTCTCAAATGTGACGAGCCCTGGCCAGTTCCACTAACGTCAGTGACAACCGACTGACCGTCAGAGGGCCTATGGTGGTTCGGACGTAGAATGTTCTTGCCAGTGAACCTGCGCCTCAGGATCTTAGGCCTTTGTCACGACCATAAATTGGCCGGACATTTTGGCTCATGAAAAACAGCCGAGCTTCTCTCGCGGTTGTTCTGGTGGCCGAATATCACAGAGGACTGTAAAAGATATGTCAGTGCCTGTCCCATGTGTGCCCGGAATAAAACAGATAAGGCCAAAGCCTGGGGCCTCCTGAACCCTCTTCCAGTACCCGAGCTCCCGTGGTCGCAACTGGCGATGGACTTCATTGTGGAATTGCCCCCGTCAGAAGGTTACTCTACCATCTTCGTAGTTGTGGACCGAATGACGAAGATGGCACGTTTCCTACCCATGAAGGGGACCCCCACAGCAGCCGAAACGGCCAATATCTTCATCAAAGAAATAGTCCGGCTCCATGGAATACCAAGTAACATTGTATCAGACCGCGGGGTCCAATTTACGTCCAGATTCTGGAGGGCTCTGTGTGCTGCATTGGAGATAGAACTTGCATTCTCATCTGCCTACCACCCACAGACTAATGGCCAGACAGAGAGGATGAACCAGACGTTAAAACAGTACCTGTGCTGTTTTTCGTCGTTCTCTCAAAACAATTGGGTTGCACTGCTACCGTTGGCCGAGTTTGCCTACAACAACACCACCATCCACTCGGCCACTCAGCAGTCCCCATTCTGGGCCAATTATGGGTTTCATCCCACATTACCTGCCTGAGCTGAATCTCGAAGGCACCGTCCCTGCAGCACAGGATATTACGATCTTTCTTCAGTCTAACAGCAAGATCCTACAGGAAACCCTATCCAGGACTCAGGAACTAAACAAGGAGGCTTATGACAAGAGAAGGCGGGGGAGTTATAGCTTCAACCAGGTGATCGTGTCTGGTTATCCACCAGGAATCTTAAATTGGCTTGTCCTTCAAAGAAACTGGGCCCAAGATTCATGGGACCATTTTCAATTAAGAAGAAGATCAACAGGGTGGCATTTGAGGTAGACCTTCCTCCTTCTCTGCGGATAAATCCGGTCTTCCACTTGTCTCTACTGAAACCTGTTGTCCCCGACTCCTTCTCAGGACGGAGGACAGGTCCGCCGGACCCAATCTTGGTAAATGGAGAGGAGGAGTTTGAGGTGGAAGCCACTTTGGACTGTCGGAGGAGATCTGGTTCTACTCAGTACCTGATAAAATGAAACAGGTTTGGCCCTGAAGAGAATTCTTGGGAACCAGAGAGGAACATCCACGCCCCTGGATTAATCCAGGCCTTCAAAAAAAAACACCCTGCACCCAGCAGGGCATCCGGAGACTGCCCGGGGGGGGGGGGGGGGCGG